>CM032335.1:600000-787533 GCA_019022515.1 Quercus aquifolioides | reverse complement strand
GTTTTGTTGAGGCAAAAACAAAATCTGAGACTAGATTTGTTGTTAGGAATACTGATGTTCCTAAATTTGTTCCTGTTTGTCACTTTTGTGGTGTCATGGTCACATTCGTCCTAATTGTATAAATTGAAATTTAAGCATTCTGTATTCAATCTAGGATATATGATGATATTTCTCCTACCATAAGTCCATATAAATTGTTTCATATTCTTTTGAAAAATTTGAGCTTGTTAGCTTGTGAAAGGAATTTGCAGGATTTCAGTTTTTCTCAGAAGATTGGTGTAATCCTCAAATACACTCTGCTTCTCATGGATTTCACCTACAAAGCCGAATACTCGTGCTAAATGGGTGAGAAAAGATTTCCAAGGTGAGTGTTGCTAACCTGTCCTTGATTTAATTCTTTCAATTAATTGTGGACATGTTTTGTTTTAGTTTTTGGTTGTTTTATTTTCTTTGCTTGTTTTGTTTTAAAGAAAAATCCAAAAACATTGAAAATTTTCAAAAAGAAAAAATATTTTATTTTGTGTCTTGTTTTATTTTTTTGAGGATTACATGAGTTATGATATCTCTCTCTTGATTTAGAACATGCTTGACATTGTGGAGAAACTTGAATAGTTGTGCTAAGCTATTTTGATTTTGTGTGAGTGTGTACTAGTTTGTACATGTACTCAAGGGTTAATTAAGAAATTGATATTTCTTGTTTGTGTACCCTCTATAGCTTAGTTTTGCATGTCATGCATTGCATTTGCATTGTTATTTAGCATAATATGTGCTTTTTTGTTTTTGGTCATATAATTTTTAAAACCAAAAAGATTTTTGTGTTTTGTATTTCACATCTTGGATTTATAATCAAGGATTGGCCATATATTATCTTTACATAACAAGTTTATGTACCTTGTTTAGCTTTGATAAGCTTATTTATTGCACTTACTAGTTTGACTGTGTAGTGCATGTTGTGTGGGGAAAGATGTTTATGGTGTTTATCACTTTGTCTTAATCTTGAAGTCACATGTTGTTTGACTGTCGGACTTGATCCTTTTGAGAAAGGCATAAATAACCATCTCACCACTGTTCACTAGCCAATCATGAACACCTTAGTGCATATCAGATTTGTGCTCGAGAAAGTGTAGCACATGCACAAAAAGAACATAAGGTGTAGCCTCGGTTTAATTGCTAAATGCTTAAAATTGGTGTGTACTATTAGGCTTGATGCCAAATCACATAATTAAAATTGGTGTGTATATTATGAGGCAAATTCAAGAAACTTACATGATTGCAAGCTTATGTTCCAGGAGATGTGGGAGTTATATGATGTAACTCTTTAGGTGATAGTCTCTTTTAAATTCTATGTGATGAATTTTGTAGACTTTGTGATTGATTTATATTCACATATCACCTCACATGTATCTCAAGCTTTTGCTAGTTGAACACACTACACAAGTTACTCTTTGTTAAACTTGGTACATTTTATTGTGTGTGATCTTGTTGTGGCCATCTAAGATTAAAAGTTCCTTGATCTTAATGCAAAATGTGTTTAAAGTTTGAGAAATTGGAAATTCTAGAGCTTGAATGTACCCGAATTGGGGATTTTGTTCAAATTGGGTTCAATTAATGCAATTGGCTTGTTGAATTGAAGTAATTGATCATTATATTATGTATTCTAGCTTCTGTGATGATCAATTGGTCAAATTTTTCCTAAAAACTTAACAAGTGGTTTTAAATTTTTGGAGTTTTATTAGAAACCCTATGCTCAAGCCAATTTTGTTAATTTATCTTATATTGAACTTAGTTTGTGTTTAGGATTCACATGCATTACATTGATTTTTGTATCCATCTTGCAGTTTTGCTGTTATAAATCTCATTGTTTTCACACATAGCATGCATACACTTTGCTAAATTGGGTACTCAACTTGATTTAAAAATTGATTGATTAATTTTTGAGTTTTGTACATTCTAGTATATGTTATTTCTTATGTGTGAACTATGAAAATATTTTTCTTAAGAGATATGATGGATAATCAATGTGCAAATATTTTCTCTACTCATGCAACTGTTTATGGGTCACATAGTGCCATGTTTTGCATTTTATTGAAAGAGAGAATATTTTGTCGTCATGTGTATCCTTACCTTAGTTTTTAATTTAGTTTGTGTCTTTATGTTCCCCACCCCCTTTATTTTCCCAAACTGTTTTCCTCCCAAAACTTGTTTTGTTTTTCCTATTTTTATAGGGGGAGAAGCTTGTTTTTAACCTTTGTTGTTCATAGGGGGAGTTATCTCTATTTTCTATAGAGTTGAAGTGTTTTGTATCCCCTTAATTCTCTATTTTCTCTTATCCTTTATTGCGTATGTTGACTGTTTACTCTTTATATGAGTTGTCTTTGTCAATACGTGACAAAAAGGGGGAGAAATTATTGATTTATGGGAATCATGTTTGTCTTGTTTATGGGGAGTTGAAATTATTTTTGAAATGGGAGAATATAAATAAAAACTTTTTGTTGTATCTAACTTAGGGGGAGAGTTAGTTTACTTATGTTTTTATTTCTGTTTCTTGTTTCACTGCTCATTGATTTATATTTATGAGTTATTCATGATATATGTCTTTGTTTTGTGTTTTGTGAAGTCAAGAATTTAATTTTGATTTACTTGTATTTTCCACACATGCGTTTATGCATTTTGTTTAGTGTTTCAGGAAATATACAGGTTGATTCAATTGAGCTGCTGTCTACACTTGCAACTGATGGATAGTAGTTAAGATTGGATTTGTTGTTATGAGCATTATTTTTGTAATGGGCTTTTACTTTGTAAACTTTGAGCTTTTAATTTGTGTTTTGTCTCGGATTGCCAAAGGGGGAGTTTGTTAGGTTCTAAAAGTTTAGAAATTTATGTATTTAGAACTCTAATGTGTAATATTGGCAAACCATGATCAAAACAATATGTTTAGTCTTGTTTAGGCTTGCTCAAAGTTGATTAATTATTGTAAAGTTGGAATCGAGAGGCTGCAGATGCATTGGTGCATTTCAGCCTGGCTCGATCGATCGAAGGATAGACTCAATCGATCGAATCTCGGTCAGATGTGTTTTCTGCAGAATTTCCAACTCATCCCTAACTCGTTAAACGTTTAGGGTTTTATGTTTTTGCCCTAGGTATATAAGGCAAAACCCTAACCACGTTTTTAGAGTTGCTCATGTTGTATTGTTGCTCATACTTTTCTGTTTTGTGTAAATCTCTTGTGAGATCTAGAGGAGCTTTCCTTTACACAAAGCTTAGGGTTTTCAAGGTAGAGATTACTTCAACATCTTGATGATTAACTCGGGTTGCTGCCATTGGAGCTTAAAGAATAACAAGCGTGGGTGCTTGTAGCTGATTGGAGAATCTAAGAAAGAAAGAGTCCGTGGATTCGGAGCTTGCACGTGGTCGTGTCAGTAAGTTCTACTGGTGGGTAGCATTAGGAAGTCAAGCGGGGAGCTTGTAAGTCCTTTTGTATGAACTTCGATTCTTTCATAGTGGATTCAAGTTTGCCTTGAGGATAGGTGGGTCAAATCCTCCCCAGGTTTTTACCGTGTGGTTTCCTGGGTGATCATATCATTGTGTTATTTATTATTCCACTGCTTTATATTATTGATATGATAGTATGTTTGTGATAACCTAGAATTGCATAATTTGACTAAGTTAATCACTTGGCTAATTAACTAGGTTAATCCGGTTGGTTTAAGGGGTCTAAATTTCTAACAGTACAGTTTATTTTGAAAATGTCAAACCTAACTCCCCATGGTGACCTTATTGAGGATCTAAAAGGCCAGCTTACTTCATGTAGTAGTACTATTAATTGTAATTGCATGGCATGTTTTTGTGGTACAAATGCAAACAAACAAGCACATAAATTACTTAGTTAATTAGTACTACCTCCATCCCAAATTGCTAATAATGTTTAAAAAACTCAACTTTTTAAGGGAGCACAATTTATTGTCTTGTCTCTTAATTTAAAAGATACAAGTTCCAAAATTGCCCTTAAATAATGTTTTCAAAAAAAAAAAAAAAAGTTTAAATGCTCCCGAAAATAAGGTAGCGGCATAATAGAAAACCTCAATAAATTAATACTAGCTTTTAACTTTAAAAACATGGCAAAATTGTGTAAGTTTGTAAATAGGTTTATAAGATATCAAATTATTATTTTTAATTTATTGATGATATAAATAGTCTATTTTGTTGTAAAAGTTTATAAAATTTTTAAAATTAATTACAAGGTTGGTAAATCTAAATTTTAGAAGTGCATAAACATAAATTATTTTATCTAATTAACTAAATGATATAATTTCAAATAGAATTTAGTTAGTGATTATTAGAATAGATTTGTGAATGACTAAAATAATTTATTTATGGTGTTTATTGTCTGTAAGAAGAATAGATTAATTAAACAACTCGTAAATAAGTTGAAGTTTTTTTAACAAGAAAATGGATCAAACTATTGAATGTGTAATTTAGTTGGATTCAGATCCTCTACATTTCTTAAGGTATTCTACCAAATAGATTTTCTTTAATCTTAACAAATTTTTAATGATTTAATGGTTTAGATTTTACTATATCAACATTTCACTAATAATAATTTTAATTGTTTTGTTTGTAATATTATTTTATTATTTTAAGAATATTGTTAGTAGAATACTACTATGGCAGAATTTAAATATTTAAATCATAAAAAAGTTATTAAAATTTAAAAAAATCTATTAACAAAATACCCTAAAAAATCTAAAATATCTTAATCAGAGTGTTCGTTTGGATACAACTTATTGTTGCTGAAAGTGGCTGAAAACTGATTGTTGCTGAAAACACTGTAGCAAAATAATTTTTAAATGTGTGAATAGTACTGTGGGACCCATTTTTAATATTTTTTAATGTGTGAACAGTGCATAAACAATGCATGAATACACAATAATTTTTGTCCCACAAAGTCAACAAAAGCTGACAAAAAAAAAAAAAAAAAAAAAGAGAAAACGCAGGGCAGAAACGCAACACCACTATCAACATCATCCAAACGCAGGCCTAATTTAGTTCAAGCTCAACTTGTGTTGGAGGTAAAATTTATTTAAATATTCATGAATTTTTTATACTAAACTTGATCACTCTGACTCAACTCATTTACAACCATACCTAGCTACTACTGACCACTGACCAGACACCTCTAACTCCCTTATGTGGCTACGCGCTTGCCGAAGCCTCCCCAAGCCTCAACTCTCTAAGTCACCGACATTATTCTCTGAAATATCTAATAATTTTCATACAACGTGTAAGTGTCCTCATAAGCACATTTCCTCATCAACCCCTGCAACATTTCCTTCTTAAAGACTGCAACAAAGTCACGTTGTATGAGTGACGGCACTATCTTTCTTCTCCAACAAAGAAAAAAAAGTCACACTTGTTAGGTTCTAAATGTTTAGAACAATTGGCAAATCATGAACACAAACTTGTCTAGATATAGATTTTAGAGTCTATAGGTTTTATTAGACAATGCTCAAGGTGATTCAAGTCAAGATTCAAGAACATACAAGCTGCAGGAAGAAGACTTCATATTCTGCCTGGTTTGATTGATCGAAGAACAGGCTCGATCAATTGAAAATCGTATCTGTAGAATTTTAAGTCGGCCCAAACAGCAGCTTAAACCCATTAAGGATTAGGGTTTCAGATCTACTTCTCCCACTATATAAAGGAAACCCTAAGCCACGTTTTTGAGACTTTGAAGAGAGAGATTAGAGTGCCTCTTGTGCCTCCTTTTTTTTTTTAGGGTTTTGTACCCAAACCTCTCTAAGTCTTTGTTGCTCATATTTGCGGTTTATGTGAATCTCTTGTGAGATCATCGAGGAGCTTTCCTTCACATAAACTTAGGGTTTTCAAGGTAGAGATATTATCTATATCTTGATGATCAACAAAGTTACTGCCATTGGAGCTTAAAGAATAACAAGCGTGGGTGCTTGTACTTGATTGGAGAATCCAAGAAAGAAGGAGTCCGTGGATTCGGAGCTTGCACGTGGTCGTGTCAGTAAGTTCTACTGGTAGGTAGCATCAGGAAGTCAAGCGGGGAGCTTGTAAGTCCTTTTGTATGAACTTCGATTCTTTCATAGTGGATTCAGGTTTGCCTTGAGGATAGGTGGGTTAAATCCTCCCCAAGTTTTTACCGGTGTGGTTTCTTGGGTGATTATATCATTGTGTTATTTCTATTTCCGCTGCTTTATATTTTGATATGATTGTTTGGATTGTTTTAACCTAGAATTGCTTAATTTGACTAAGTAACAACTTGGCTAATTAACTAGGCTACGCAATCTTGTTGTGTTTTAAGGGGTCCAAAAAACCGTTCAACACTATTTGACTGCCATGCGTCATGAGTTGGTTAGATACCTAACCATTATTGACTGACATTAAACCTTCACTGACATGACTTTTTAACCGGTAATGGTTTTCAGACAAGTGCAAGTCTCGTATAAAAAAGAAGATAGACTTTTTTTTGAGAAAAAAAAAAAAGAAGAAGAAGAAGATAGACTTAAATATGAATTGAGTTGCAATGTCGGTACAGAATTTGTTAGTAAACCATTCAGATCGGCTCAATAATTTTGGAGGCTTTAGGCGAAAATTTTAAGTGGATTATTTTTTTAATTTTAAAGTCTAAATTTGTACAAATAAAAATTAATTTATTACATGGTTCAATATATTAGTATCACTATAATATCAATGAGTTGATATAATATACATCAAATAATTAATTGGTGTGATAATTTATAATAATTGATAAAGTAAGAGTTTGCATTAAAAAAAATGTGATAACTTATTAATTCGTGTGGGGGCCAGCTTAGCTTAGGCCTTGTGATGTGTTGGGGCTTGTGGACAAGACTGCACAGTGCACATAGCATTGTGCAGTCTTATCCTATCAAGTTGTGTGCATTGTTATTGTCCAGTATTCTGCATTTTAAGATACAATGTGTCTTTTTTAATGCATTTTATTGACCAATAAAAGTATCTAATTTTTTTTTTTTGTAATTAAAATATATAGATAATATATTATATATATAAATTTCTTTTTTTACAAGTGGGGGCATTTTTTTTATTTGGGGGCCTTAAGCAATTGCATCAATTGCTTATATTGTTCAGCCGGCCCTGAAACCATTCTAAGAAAATTTTGATACTATTTTTATGAGAAATATAAAATATTATAAAAAAATTAGTTATTTTTTATTTTTTATTTTTTTAAATAAAATTTTTAAAAATATTTCATAAATCAATGTCTTTAAGATATTTATTAATTTCTCTCATATAAATATTCATTAAAGGAATGATTTAACAATTCAATAGTTCAACCTTGGTTCATTAACCATTTATATTAATAATTGAATTAAATTTAGAAAAACAAGAATATATATATATATATATATATATATATATATATATATATATATATATAATAATAATAACTAAAAATAGGACGCTTATTATTATTATTTTTTTTTGAGGAAAAGGACACTTGAATTAATCGTTAGACTACTTACTTCTTATTCCTTTCTTAATCTTAGAACATATTTATTAAACTTAATAAAACTTTTTGTTATTCTTCTATTGGTTATAAAAATACTTAAATTATGTCTTGAACTATGTTTATAATTTTTTTTATACTAATTTTTATCATAATAAAAATTGTGTACTTGTAAAATAATAATAATAAAAATTTTGACTTGGCCCATTAGGAAACAAACGGCTAACTAGTTTTCCTGTTACTTAAAAAAAAAAAAAAAAAAAAAAAAAAAAAAAAAAAACCTAATGGTTGATCTAATTGGTGGTAGTTGACCAAGAGTCTTATAGCTTAATTGATTGACATTTTATACTGTTTCCAATAAAAACATTCAGAATTCAAATTCTTCGTCGTGTCATGCAAGGAGTTTAATTCCTTTGTTGTTTGCCTTGAAATACAAGGACTTGTAAACTAAGTCCCACTTTTTTTTTTTTTTTTTTGATATGAACTAAGTCCCACTTGGTTTAGGACTTGAAGTAGCTGACCTATGCTAGTATATATGTACATAGGTTCTCTTGTATTTGGGTAGCCGTATAATAGTGAGAAAGAGTGGTGCTACAAGATTAGTGCAAATGCCTCTATTCTTTGTGTGAGAGAGCCAATGGTGTATTTGAGGTTTGGGTCTTGTGAGAGTGACTATGTGTTACTATTGTAATCTCCTTATTTTATAGTGGAACTTTCTCTATCATTGCCTATAAATGTAAGCATATTACGACACGTAAATTCTGTGTCTATTTTCCTTTCTCTTCCTCAATCCTGCGTAAATGGGTTTATTTTCACAACAAATAGGAAATCCTAAATATTTTCCAAGGTCTAATGTACTACAAATCTTTTGGCATATGCTATTTTCTTTATCTTCTAGTCACGTTTGGAGAGAAAAAAATCTTGGATTTTGCCTTGCTAATTTTCTACCCAGTTAGACTGACGAACTCTTCCAAAACATTATTGATGGTTGTGTGCTATTTTTGTCATTTGCTTTAGCAAATAAAAGTAGGTCATCAACAAAGAACATATGCAAGTGTAAGGTTGAAATTTATCAACCATCTTGTTGGCTTTATTCCGTGCCAATTTGCTTGTAATTTAAGCACTTAGTAACCCTGTATTTAGGTGGGATTATTGTAAGGGTAGTGTGTGAGGAGATGTGAAGAAAAGCTCAAGTATGTGCAAAAAGGCAGAGTTTCGCGGCTAGGACTCGCGGCTAACTCGCGGCTACAAGCCACCAAATGCTGGCACGTGAGATGCACACAGGGGAGCTGAAGGGTCGCGCCAACTGTCGCACTACAGGACAAAAGTCCCAGGCTGGCCAGGCCGTTACGTTGCGACTTGGACAAGCCGCGAGACCAAGCCGCCAATTTACCCTGTTTGGCAAAAACTGTCTCTTCGTATTCCTTTCTCACACCACTATATATAGACCCTTATACCCACTAAATTGAGAAAGCTTCCAGAGAGAATTTTTGTGAGAGAAACCCTAGAGAAATACAAGATTGCCTCATCCCCAATCTTTACCTTAGAGTTTCTACAAATTCCTCTACTCTTCCTCTCCATTGTCATATCCTTAAGAGGTCTTTTACCAAATCCTTATCTCACCACATCCACGTCTGTGAGAAGGTTCATTTGGTGCTAAGGGAAGCAGTTTGGAAGGAACCAATATACATTGGTTGATGCTATGGTCAAGTAGCGGAATTCGGGAAGCTAAAGAAGAAATAGGTTCGGCGTAACCTCGTTGGAGTAAGAAGCTTGGAGAGCTTAAGTACTTGGGTAGGTTAGGCTTGGAGGGTCTTCTGCTGTTCATGTATCCCAACTATATTCTTTAGTGGATTTTATCACCGCTTGGAGGGTGGCGGAGAGGTTTTACGCCGAGGACTTCGGTTTCCTCTTCGATAACACATCGTGTGTTGTCCGTGTGTTTGCATCTTTCTTTCCTTTATCTTTGCCTTATATTTACTGCTGTGAATGTATTTATATTTGGCTTAGATTAGTTATCAATTCTGTGTTTGGCTTATGTTCATGTTCCGCACATTAATTGTTTGATTATAAGCTTGAATTGATATTTTATAATTTGAGGTATAAACGTTCAAGGGTGTTTCATACCCATATTGAACTTTCAGCAAGAAACCTGACCCATCTTTGAATGCTTTGAATTTATCCCATTATTTCCCCTCACATTTTTTTGTTTATCAGACCTCTAAGGAACTCCATGCACAAAATGAAAATGTAGGGGTAGATTAGATCTCCCTGTCTAATGCCCCTTGATCCTGGTTAATTCCCTTTGATGGTTAAAATGAATCCAATCTTTCACCATTAAATAGAAGGGAAGTGGAAGTCATTATACAACTTAGAATTAGCTCAATGGTCTTGGGACAAAAGCTTTCTCCAAATCAATTTTAATAATCATGAACTCCTCCTTCATACTTGCTTTTCTTTTTGTTAAGAGAGTAGAGAAGTTAAATGGTTTTTTTTTTATATATTTTTTTTATATTTATTTATAAGAATTTAGGAAAGTTTTGATACTACTTTCATGGAAAATATAAAAAGTTGTCAAAAAAATTAGTTTTTTTTTTTTGGTAAATTGCAAATTATACCTCTAAAGTTTGCGAGTATTTAGATTTTATACCTTGAAGTTTCAAAATTCAAATTTTACCCATTAAAGTTTGGGGGTGTTTGGATTTTACACCCTAATGTTTCAGAATTTAAATTTTACCCCTAAATTTTAGGAGTGTTTGGATTTTACTCCCTAAATTTTGGAAGTATTTGGATTTTATATCTTAAAGTTTCAGAATTTGCGGATGTAAAATTCAAACACTCCTAAACTTTAGGAAGTAAAATCCAAATTTTGAAATGTCAGGGTGTAAAATTTAAACACCACTAAACTTTTGGGGGTAAATTCCAAATTTTGAAACTTCAGGGTGTAAAATCTAAGGACTCCCAAAATTTAGAAGGTTAAATCCAAATTTTGAAATGTCTTAGTGTAAAATTTAAACACCCCCAAACTTTAGGGGATAAATTTCAAACTTTGAAACTTTAGGGTGTAAAATCTAAACACTCTCAAATTTTAGGGTGTAATTTACAATTTACCATTTTTTTTTTTCAATAAAAAGTTTCTAAACATATTTCATAAACTAATGCCTATAGGAGCTCCATTAACTTTTCCCTTAATTTTAAAACCAAAATCTTGGACACAATTTTATATATCATGTACAAAGGCTTATGGGGGCGGAATTGGTAATGGCTTCGGGGCTATTTACTTTTGGGATTAGACATATTAACAGTTTGGAAATTAAATACTTAGGTAGTCCCGGAGTATAGTGAAATGGTACTCTCTGCTCTCACATTCATGATGGATTCTACTATAAATTTAATGAGCAGACCCCACCATGATTGTGAGTGAAGGGAGCACTATTGACCGTGCTCCAGGAGTACCTGATTAAGAATTACTTATTTAGACATTAGAGATGCATTTATTAGCACATATATTTTTTAATTACCACCACTTTTACAAATTCTCCCACAATCATTCAAAAATGTTGAAAAAAAACCTCGCATGTATGCCATCAAGACTAGGAGCTTTGAATGGTTTAATTGACTTTCATGCATTTAGAACTTCGAATTCAATGCATTTAGAATTTGCTATCATAACTGCTTCATGCATAGAAATTCCCTGATGAGTCTACCTCAAAGAAAACACAAATTTCAGCAAATCAGGAAAGTATTATTGAGAAAGAGCAAAGTTTAGACTTTATAGTTTCCTCTATTAGCCACACACGGGTTATCAAAAAAAAACATATAAAAAAATCTGTTAGCTATGTACGTGTCACATCTCATTGAATTTAGTATGTGAAAAAATAAATATTCATACTTTTTTTTTGATGAACAAACAAAATAAATAGCCATACAATTGTTAATGTTGAATATTTTTTTTATCGTAATCAATCAGCTTTTTAGGTGTAATCACACATTAATTAGTAAACAAATTATTTATTTATATGTTTTTGTTGATAGAGTTGGACCCAATAATAATTGTTGTATTGATGCACTCAACAAAATTATAGAAATTTTTTAATGTCAATGCCCTAGACAGGGATAGATTTACACCAAGGGGGCATGGCCCTCCTGGCCAAACTTTTTGAAATGTTGCATACTCATCTTGACTTCCTCAAATATCCTACAAAAGATTCTCCCTAAAAAAAAGGGGGGGTAATTTCTTTGCATTCAATCATGCCCTCTCAATTTCCATAGACTGTGACCCACTTTCCATCAACCGATCTCTAACAGATTTTGATTTCATTTTTCATATGACCTTTCTTTACTCAAATCAATTGCTTTCCCACCTAAGTTTTCAAGTATAGATTCAAAGTTTGGGATTTGTTTTCCAATTTGAGGCTCCCATATAGCACATAAAAAGATATTTTCATGTCTTGAACTATGTTTATAATTTTTTATACTACTATTTATCATAATATATATATATATATATATATATGTATGTATATATAGTGCACATGTAAAAAAATAATAATAATAGTTTTGACTTAATCCATTAAAGATAAATTCTTGGTCCAGATTTTTTTTTTTTTTAATACACATTTTTAAGTGAGGGAGGGCATAATCAAATCATGGACGTCTCACTTGAAAACATTAGACTGTCATTGAGTTAATTACAAGGCCCTTATTCTTTAGCCCACCAACTTTTTATTTTCTTTCAAGAAATAGACACGCACAAGGTAGATAAATGAGATTCTAACACAAAATTATACCATAAACTCAACTCAAAAGTTATGATAGTCTTTTAGTGTGTATTTTTTTAGTCCATCAACTGAGTATATGCTTGATCCCAACTAAAGAAATATCAAAGTCTATACGAGATTAAATGCCACGATGGGTAATGTTTAAAAAAATTCAGTCATCAAATTATTCTGGTTTCCGGTATAAATCCTAATTGACTTTAAGGCCATATTGATTGGAAATTGGTTTATAAATAATTAGTCTCACATTTCTGCTCTGACCAAACTTGAAAAGTGATAGCTTCCAACCCCCGGGTCATTTTGGAGGTCATGTTTGAAGTTTTTGGACTTTAAACAAGGCATATTGACTCTAGTAAAAAAATGGCACCTTTAAGTCAGGATAATTTGTTTTATGAATCAACAAGTATTGTCTTAATGCACATTATAAGATTTTTGTGGCTTCATCCCTGTTTTTAAAATTCAGGTTGTAAAGTTGTGATTTACAACTATGTGTTTTGTTGGCTTTTATTCCGTGCCAAATTTGATTGTAATTACTATCAAGTGTTTATACCCTGTATTTGTTGTGGGAATTGATGTAAGGGGTGTGTGATAGAGAGTGTGTGAAGACTCAAGCAATGTGGAAGCTGATGGAATCTCGCGACTAAGCTTCCCGCGAAGTGAAGCATGTGCCCTGCACATACTGGAATGCGAAGAGTCATGACAGATGGAGACAGCTGTCTCTCGCGAGTATCTCGCGGGTAAGGCCTTCCCGCGAGACACCCGCGAGACATGCGGTTCTGCCAGCCTGTACTGACTGACTCACACATTTTGCACCTATCCTATATAAACCCCCATTACCCACAAATGTTGAGGAATGCTTCAGAGAGAAAACCCTAGCCAAACACATTTGTAATTAGAGATTGTCATCCCCACCTTTCTCTATACACTTGCTTGTGGTATCTCCTCAACCCTTCCCTCTCCATTTCCACACCATTGAGAGGTTGATAGCCCAAACACTTGCCACACACTTTGAGAGTGTTGAGTGACGTTTTGGTGCTGCTGGGAAGCATTGGAAGAAGCCTGGAATGGCAGATGCAACATGGAGCTTGTTGCGGGATCCGGGGTGCTAGACAAGACACGGTTCCGAGAAGCCTTGTTGGAGTAGGAGCTTGGAGGGCTTAGGTACATCGGGTAGATTAGGCTTGGAGGGTCTCTTGCTTACTCATGTATCCCAACTGATTGTCTAGTGGATCGATTTCCGCTTGAAGGGCGGCGGAGAGGTTTTTCGCCGAGTTCTTCGGTTTCCTCTTCGAAAACACGTCTTGGTGTTTTCTGTGTTTGCATCTCTCTTCCCTACTCTTTTATATTCCATTATACTGCTGTGTTGTTTAGTTTATGGATTAGAGTAGCTTTATTGTTCATCCGCTCGCTTTTACACTATTCCGCACTTTGTATTAAAGTTGTGTAAAATCTATCGAGCCGTAATTTTAATCGGGGGTCTAAACAGCTCCTGTGTTTTTCAACACGTTTTCGAGCTTTCACAAGTCATAAAAAGAATTGGAAAATGCCCGATTTTCTGTTTCAATTAGGGTTGGATCAGTGGCCAAAGTCCGAATGATTGAGTTCATGAAGAATTTCATTCATAATTGTAATTATATAAATAAATAAAATTCAAGATAAGTTTATAAGTAATAATACTTACTAAAAGTTTATTTAATTACTATGAAAGTAGAAGTACTAAAATATAACTTGACAAATTGATAATACAAAAATAGTACTCCTTCCACCAAATTGATGAGTAATCTTTGGATGTTGAGGATATGACATTGCTATATTACGAAATTCAGAAATTTTCTCAAATTTAGGAAGGTTGAAAGCAAGAAGAAACCCCTAGATTTGGTGAGCAACCCAAGTGTAAATCCACTGAGAGTTCCCGAAATTGGAAAGAATCTAAGGGGAAGAAAGAGAAAAAGACTCAGGGTATCAGTAACTATATGGAAAAGAGGATACATGGACATTAACCTCTATCAGTATACTTGCTTCTAATTACATGAACCTGCCTGGAGAGTAGATAATTAAGGTATGTATACTGGGAAACAAACTTTTGCGCTAACCAACTTGCTGCGAAGGGAGGCATGGATAACAGGCGTAGTATCATACGTACATATGTTGAGTCTCTGGTTTTTGTTGTACTGTGTGTGATGCCTTGCACAGAACATCCCTTATAATTTGTAAATAGTAAGAAAAAAAAAATGTAAGACTTTGATGCATAAATGAATTTGTTCAACCAAGATATTCCTCACAATACATGTAAATTAACATGACATGCTTAAAGGACTCATAGTCAGCGTTCAATATATGCGTGTTACACACATTTTTATTAGTCTTACAAACTTACATGCCATAAAAAAAACATACACAAAATGGCCACACATAGCGCGAGAGAAGATTACTTTAGTTCTTAGAAGCCTGCATCTCCAGCTGCTGACACACACTTCGCATGGTTGGGCGAGATTGTGGATTGGTATGTAAACATGAAACTGCTAAGTTCATCATTAGAGCTAGCTCATCAGCAATCTTTTGACTTGTGGGAGGTGAGAGACGATCATCTAACACATCTTTGAGGTGGATATTGGTACCAACTGGGGAATGTAGATCTGTAATGAGTTTGGCTGGATGCTTTCCTATAAGAACTTCTAGTACCAAAACACCAAAACTATAAACATCACATTTTTCACTCACTGCCATCGTGTAAGCAAGCTCTGCAAAAAAAATCAAATGGGAAGACAAGATTTGACTTAAAATCATGTCCTCTAATATTCCAAAATATTATCAGTTATTCAAATAATGAATTGAAATAAATAATTTTTTTTATAACAACATTACTTTTATACATTTTCGTTTATTAAAAAACGTAAGCAATTGCTTTTTGATGTTATTATTATTATTATTATTATTATTACCATAAGAGTAAAAAGATACGAAAAAAACTGATCAGGATGATGGCTTAAATGTGTAGACCATTTGGCGCAAGATAACAAGATTCAATTACAAAAATGAAGAAGTAAAAGAAGAACTGAAAAAAAAAAACCTTTGACCCTTAAAGATTGGGGTTGTTTTCATTTTAGCCATTCATATTTGATTATGTTTTCATATTGGTTCTGTTGTTCATTTCTATTAATAATTTGGTGATATTTGACATTATATGGGTGAAGGGGCTTAACGGACACTGATTATCTAGCATTCAACAATCAAATCACTACCATAAAAATGGAATCAAAGATTAAAGGATCAAAATGAAAATTTTGAAACATAAAGGGCCAAAATGAAACCAACCCCGAACTTTAAAGATCAAAAGTATGCCTTAATCTTGAAAAAATAATGAGCTATCACTAGATAAAAGTGTATCAAATATTAAGAAAAAGGAATAGGAAACAAGTGAAAACACACACACACACACACACATATATATATTTGCGTCATCAACTTATTTTGATCAAATTTTCATTAAACATCATTAATCCATTCCATCCAATTCCTTGCATTTAAAGAATGAAAATTTGAGTTTTTGATGAAAATAGAAGAATGAGTATTGTCTTATAACCATTTCATTAAACATCATTATCATTAGAAGATTTTTTTTTTCCCCATTTCATTCCTTTCCACCATTTAATCAATATATAACATCAAATGCACATATATCCCAAAATAGAAAAGCAAAGTTCTAAAACAAACAGGTTCAAGTCGAGGAAAAATATCAAGTCGAGAAGCTTTAAAGCTTACTTGGGGCGAGATAGCCATATGTGCCTGCAATTGTTGTCCAGTTAGATGAATCAGGCTTTAAGAACCTTGCAGTGCCAAAATCAGAGATACAAGCTTCAAGGTCGGAGCTCATCAAAACATTCTTGCTTGAGATGTCTCGATGAATTATAGGTGGAAGACAATCATGATGCATATAAGATAAAGCATAGGCCACACCATTAACAACTTGTATCCTAGTTGCCCAGTCCAACTCCATTGCTTCTGTTCTATTTAGGGACGAAAATAGAACTTTTGAAAGTTTAGGGACGAAAAACGAACTTTTGTGATAGTTTAGGGACGAAAATGATATTTTATCCAAAGAAATATTAGAGTCTATACGAGATTAAATGTCATGATGGCTAATAATTAAAAACATTCAGTCACCAAATTATTCTGGTTTCCGGTATAAACCGTAATTGACTTTAAGGCCATATTGATTGAAAATTGGTTTATAAATAACTATTCTCACATTTCTGCTCTGACAAAACTTCGAAAGTGATAGCTTCCAACCCCCCGATCATTTTGGAGGTCATGTTCAAAGTTTTTGGACTTTAAACAAGCATATTGACTCTAGTAAAAAAAA
Source organism: Quercus aquifolioides (assembly GCA_019022515.1). Classification (NCBI taxonomy): domain Eukaryota; kingdom Viridiplantae; phylum Streptophyta; class Magnoliopsida; order Fagales; family Fagaceae; genus Quercus; species Quercus aquifolioides. The sequence continues at coordinate 770,879 of CM032335.1, read as the reverse complement.
GGCACCTTTAAGTCAAGATAATTTGTTTTAAGAATCGACAAGTATTGACTTAAATGCACATTATAAGATTTTTGTGGCTTCATCCCTGTTTTTAAAATTCCAGTATGAAAAAGAATTGGAAAATGCCCGGTTTTCTGTTTCAATTAGGGTTGGATCAGTGGCCAAAGTCTGAATGATTGAGTTCATGAAGAATTTCATTCATAATTATAATTATATAAATAAATAAATAAAATTCATGATAAGTTTATAACTAATAATACTTACTAAAAGTTTATTTAATTACTACGAAAGTAGAAGTACTAAAATATAACTTGACAAATTGATATTACAAAAATAGTACTCCTTCCACCAAATTGATGAGTAATCTTTGGATGTTGAGGATATGACATTGCTGTTATGAAATTCAGAAATTTTCTCAAATATATGAAGGTTGAAAGCAAGAAAAAACCCCTAGAGAGTTCCCGAAATTGGAAAGAATCTAAGGGGAAGAAAGAGAAAACGACTCAGGCTATCAGTAACTATATGGGAAAGAGGATACATGGACATTAACCTCTATCAGTATACTTGCTTCTAATTACATGAACCTGCCTGGAGAGTATAGATAATTAAGGTATGTATACTGGGAAACAAATTATTGCACTAACCAACTAGCTGCGAAGGGAGGCATGGATAACAGGCGTAGTATCATACATATGTTGAGTCTCTGGTTTTTGTTGTACTCTATCATACATCCCTTATAATTTGTAAATAGTAAGAAAAAAAAAATGTAAGACTTTGATGCATAAATGAATTTGTTCAACCAAGATATTCCTCACAATACATGTAAATTAACATGACATGCTTAAAGGACTCATAGTCAGCGTTCAATATATGCGTGTTACACACATTTTTATTAGTCTTACAGACTTACATTCCATAAAAAAAAAACATACACAAAATGGCCACACATAGCGCGAGAGAAGATTACTTTAGTTCTTAGAAGCCTGCATCTCCAGCTGCTGACACACACTTCGCATGGTTGGGCGAGATTGTGGATTGGTATGTAAACATGAAACTGCTAAGTTCATCATTAGAGCTAACCCATCAGCAATCTTTTGACTTGTAGGAGGTGAGAGACGATCATCTAACACGTCTTTGAGGTGGATATTGGTACCAACGGGGGAATGTAGATCTGGAATGAGTTTGGCTGGATGCTTTCCTACAAGAACTTCTAGTACCAAAACACCAAAACTATAAACATCACATTTTTCACTTACTGCCATCGTGTAAGCAAACTCTGCAAAATATCAAATGGGAAGACAAGATTTGATTTAAAAACATGTACTCTAATATTCCAAAATATTATCAATTATTCAAATAATGAATCAAAATGAATAATTTTTTCTTTTATAACAACATTACTATTATACATTTTCGTTTATTAAAAAAAGTAAGCAATTGTTTTTTGTTGTTGTTATTATTATTATTATTATTATTATTATTACCATAAAAGTAAAAAGATACGAAAAAAACCAATCAAGATGATGGCTTAAATGTGTAGCCTATTTAATTTGGCGCAAGATAACAAGATTTAATTACAAAAATGAAGAAGTAAAAGAAGAACTGAAAAAAACTTTTGACCCTTAAAGATTGGGGTTGTTTTCATTTTAGCTATTCATATTTGATTATGTTTTCATATTGGTTCTGTTGTTCATTTCTATTATTAATTTGTTGATATTTGACATTATATGGGTGAAGCAGCTTAATGGACACCAATTATCTAGCATTCAACAATCAAATTGCTACCATAAAAATGGAATCAAAGATTAAAGGATCAAAATGAAAATTTTGAAACATAAAGGGCCAAAATGAAACCAACCCCGAACTTTAAAGATCAAAAGTATACCATAGTCTTGAAAAAATAATGAGATATCATCAGGTAAAAGTGCATCAAATATTAAGAAAAATTAAATTATAGGAAATGAGTGAAAACACACACACACACACACACACACATATATATATATATATATTTGCGTCATCAACTTATTTTGATCAAATTTTCATTAAACGTCATTAATCCATTAAGCCCAATTCATTGCATTTAAAGATGAAAGTTTGAATTTTTGATGAAAATAGAAGAATGAGTGTTATCTTATAACCATTTCATTCCCTCATAATTAAACTTGGAAATAATGAGGAAATAAAAAGAATATTATTAGAAGATTTTTTTCCCATTTCATTCCTTTCCACCATTTAATCAATATATAACATCAAATGCACATATTTCCCAAAATAGAAAAAGCAAAGTTCTAAAACAAACATGTTCAAGTCGAGGAAAAATATCAAGTCGAGAAGCTTTAAAGCTTACCTGGGGCAAGATAGCCATATGTGCCTGCAATTGTTGTCCAGTTAGACGAATCAGGCTTTAAGAACCTTGCAGTGCCAAAATCAGAGATACAGGCTTCAAGGTCGGAGCTTATTAAAACATTCTTGCTTGAGATGTCTCGATGAATTATAGGTGGAAGACAATCATGATGCATATAAGATAAAGCATAGGCCACACCTTTAACAACTTGTATCCTAGTTGCCCAGTCTAACTCCATTGCTTCTGTTCTACTTAGCATATTAGCTAAGCTTCCTCTTTCCATGAATTCATAAATCAAAAACATGTGAACTTCATGGAAACAAAAGCCAAGGAGCTTCACAATGTTCCGATGTCTTATTTTTGTTAATGTTGCTAACTCATTGCTAAAGCTTTCTATATTGTCAGTTCCTATGCCTTCAGCTTTGGAATTGAGCTTCTTGACTGCTAATACTTGGGCGCCTGGTATTTCCACTTTGTAAACTTTTGCAGATGCCCCCATTCCAATACAATACATGTCATCAAAGTTGTTTGAAGCTTCAAGGATGTCTTCATACACGGCATTCCCATTAAAGTGCCATATGGAGAACGGATTTTCAATCTTTGATGTGCTTTCAACTTTCGACATATTTCTTGAATGCTTTTTTTGGATAAATACAAAAATTCCAACCAAGGCAAATGAAATTGACAATGCACCGACTATAGAAGCAACAATGACTATTAAAATTTTGCTTTTCTTATTTCCACCACCCTTCTTAATAACTACGGCATTGCATGGTCGCAAACCTTGGATTTCACCACATAGATCTTTGTTGTTACTGAAAGCCCCCAGCGTAGACGATCGAAAGATTTTTCCCTCAGGAAGAGGACCCTCTAAATTGTTGTTTGACAGGTTGATGCTTATCAAGCTCAACATGCTGCCTAGTGACGAGGGGACTGAACCATTGAGGTTATTGTTGGAGATGTTCAAGTATTCCAAATCTGAAAGGCTCCCAAGCTGTGGTGGTATCCCTCCCATCAGTGAATTGAAACTCAAATCAAGATCTTGTAAGGCTCGAAGATTACCAATTTGGTAGGGAATCGTCTCATTCAAGCAATTCTTGCTTAAAGATAAACTTTGGAGCTTCCAACAGTCCCCTATTTGATTTGGAATCGGCCCACCAAGCATGTTTATGGAAAGGTCAAGAGACTCCAACTCGAACAGTCCTCCAATTCCTGCCGGTACCTCTCCAGAAAGCTTGTTGTCTTTCAAGATTAGCTTTATTAAATTGGATAACTTTCCGATTTCTACTGGTATGTCACCAGACAATTGATTGGAAGAAAGGTCAAGGTATCCCATTTTTCTCAATCGAAGAATCTCATTGGGGATTTTGCCACTGATCATATTCCCAGCAACTCTCAGCACTGTCAAGTTTTGGCTTTCACCCCAGTTTGGTGAGAGTTTACCTCTCAACCTGTTGTAACTCAAATCAATATAAGTAAGGTTTGGGTAAACCCCAAAATCTTGGTCTATATATCCTGTTAGTTGGTTATGTTCAAGCCGGACCCTATATAAGGTTCGGCAGTTTTTAAGACTAACTGGGATAGGACCAGTGAAATTGTTAAAGGCTGCACTGAAATTAGTAAGCTTTCCACCTTGACACACTTGTTGGGGTAAGTGGCCAGTGAAGTTGTTCTCAGCCAGGTGTAGAGTAACTAAGGAAGAAAGGTTTCCTATTTCTTCTGGAACAGAACCAGATAACTTGTTTTTCAACAAGAACAAATCTGTTAGTTTTAAAGTCCCAATACTAATGGGGATTTGTCCCGAAAGCTGATTTTGAGCAAGACGAAGAATGGTTAAGTCACTCAAATTACCCAAGGATGAAGGGATAGGACCAAAAAAGTAATTCCCATCTAAAGCCAGTAGAGCCAGGTGTTTCAGATTTCCTATTTCTTCAGGAATTCTGCCAACAAGGCCATTAGTTTGGAGGAGAAAATTTTTTAGACTAATGAGTCCGGTTTTAGACTTACCGGTTCCATCAGGGAACAAACGGCTATCTAGTTTTCCTGTTATATTGTTTTGGGAAACATCAAGCTCATGAACTTTTGTGAGATTAGCAAGAGAAAGTGGGAGCGACCCATTGAAGAAATTAATGGAAAGGTCAAGAAATTGGAGTTTAGAAAGTGTACCAATGTTCATTGGTATGGTGCCTTTGAGTTGGTTTGATCTAAGATCAAGGTGAAGAAGGTTTGGAAAGGAGAGGAAATCTAAGTTTTCGAGGGTACCTTTCAATCCAGTGTAATTAAGCTTTATTTCAGTCACACTCCCTTCATTGTTGCATGCTATTCCACGCCATTTGCATGGACTTGAAGCTCTACTTGAATTGAATTGTGCTACCCATGACTTCAGAATTGGTTGATCCGCTGGGAGGCTTTTTTTCCATTTGAGTAGAGCCTCAACTTCTGCCTTTGGATTAGCCTTGCAGGAGAATAGCAAAAAAAACCAGCAAGCAACTAAGAGTAAAAGTGAAACATGTTTTGGGTTCTTTCCTTGGCAAGCCATAGCTCAGAAGTCGTAACACTTTTTTCTGTTTTTTCAAGTGCTAATGACTTCTATCAACTTCACTTAAATAACACTCCTCGTTAAGAGTCTTCTAGTTCAATTGGCATTTTTTAGTATTTTCAATAAAAAAATTTAAGATTCAAATCCTCAGTTCCTCATTGTAACTATCGAATTATTAAAATATTTTTAGCCCCTTTAGAGTAATCTTTCTTGAAGAATTTTAGCTCCTTAATTTTTTTATTACTAAAATATTTTTTAACTAAAGAATTTTAATTCATAAAAATCAAATATATAAACAAAAGTTTTACTCGCATTTTAATATTTTGAGGGTCAAATTTAAATATTTATTATACAAATAAATAAATTCATGTGAGGCCATGGTCCACTTGGTCCCAACATGAGTTGGTATTTTTGATCATGTGATTAAAAATACAAAAAATTATTTGAATTGTTACGTAATAAATTTAAAAAGCATATCCGGCCTTTTTCTGATTTCATCTAATAAGCCACAAACATGTATTTCACTGACAAATGGTGGAGAGGTCACTTCTCTTGAGTTCAATCTGTTTCCAAAACAAATGGCCAAAAATTTCAATAATGTCGACATTGCCCTGTTAACATTGCGGCCATTGAACTCTAGCCACGAAGAATTTTTCTTAGGATTTTAGACCGTATTGATTATTTATTTGGGATATAGACCATATTGGCTAAAGGTCAATTAGTTGGAGATTGTTTATGAGAAACTTGTTCAAATTGATAATCTCTATCTCTGTACTCATTAGAAACAAAGTAACAAGATAAGGTCAGGAACTTCCGGTCTCTTCCAACAACTCATAGTTGACTCTAGCCCAAGGGAGAACCAGTAAATCAGGAAAAAGTCCTTCGCTGATGAATACTGACAAAATGCACGCTTCAGAAGTGAAATTCAACATAGAAAAAATTGAATGCCAAAAATTTCAAAGAAGTCATTGGTCTATTGAAGGAACCCATGATTTCAAGTTAAGGAGGCCGAAATATAAGAAAAAGGAAAAATTTGAACCTGTTAATAAAATTATTTTTTTATTCACCAATAACAGTCAGTAATAACCTAACATTATATTTATTTAAAAATATTATGAACATAGTATTTTTAAAAAAAAAAAAAAATTCAAGTAAGCATTAATAAATAATTAAAAATTCGGGTTAAAGATATACCTAATATAAATTTTTTTTCAAAAGCCCTGGAGGCCCAGCCCCCCTCCATGGGTCTGTCTCTGTCTGTATGAAATAAAAATTTTCAATCCCAACGTCGTATATATGTTCCATTAGCCAGTCTTTAGAATATAATAATCACAATTCAAAGAAAGATTTTTTTGTGAACAGGTTTTGAAGCAATAGCGAAAATGAGTTTTATATAAAATGATGACGAGGGAGAAATTTTTAAGACAAAAGTCGTGCTTAATGTGCTAGTGTAAAGAAATTTTTTTTTTTTTAAGAAAGATAGTATTTTGGCAACAGTAATAGCTAAAATCCTTTCTTTCTAAAAATGATTTGGAATAGAGGTAGAAGGTGAATATTTATAAGTCCAAACTAGGGTTTTGGAGGGTTCCTTGAGGATTCTAAAGCTTCTTAGATGATTAGGCAACATCCCTCAGAGATATTGATCATTTTGAGCTTAAATATGGAAACAGAGTTTTTGGTAGCTCTGTGTACATTTGTATTGTTATTTGTTCATGCATACGCATGAATAGTAGATGCATACGTGCTCCAATGTCTTGGACACATATAGCCACTCTAAATTTATATAATTATAACTCATGGTTTTAAAAATTAAAACGATCAAAAATTGAAAACATGTTTGGTTTTCAGTTTTTACTTGTTTCACCACCAATTTTCCCGAACTAATTTTGAGTTTGGTTCCTGGTTCAATCGATCAATCTAGTCTGGTTTTTAAAACAATGTTATAACTTATTCATTTTAATCTAAATTTGGTTAAAATTGTATCCATTTTGAAGTCAAATACGTTACTTTTCAATGTAGTAAGTATCACTCAAAAATTCGTCATGGTTGAAAAGATAAGAGCAAATAAGTGATCAAGTTTCTTTTTTCAATATCGCCTTATAAGCTTTGAGTCATAATTACTTCCAAACTATCAAGAATGTCTTAATTACTTGTGGTTGACATTTTTAAAGTTTCTCATTAGAAGGTAGGAGACCTCACTGATCGTGGTTCCACCACTAAATATTATTTCTTGTAAGGGTATGTGTTGATTTATTAGTGAATGAATAAGAAGATTGTTGCTTGATCTATTACCGCAGCTAAATGCGTGCTTTGGCCAACACCACTACTAAGCTCGTTTGGTTGTGCTCTCTTCTTGAGGACATGGGCATTCCTTTTTTAATTGTCACTTCGAATTATTGTGAAGCTCAAAATGATGTCTTCAATGAACAGAAAAATCATATTGAGATTTGAGAGTGATTGTCACTTCATTGGTCATCATCTCTTTCATGATCTTTTCGAACTTCAACCTGTTTCTTTTGATTTTCTCATCATTTTCTCATGCTTCTGTCCAAACTCAATCTCATCTTAGGTTTGCAACCTTGAATTCAAGAGGGATGTTAGATCTATTTGGCCCAAAAATGTTATTTTGTAAATTCCACACATCTGTAAGCCTATGCTTGCAAAATAAGTAATCCCTATAAGCCTGATTTACGGGACAAGTAACTTTACAACAATACGTCAATATCCTTAAACCATAAATGTTTTTTATACCTTTTCTAATCAATAGCATATATTGATCGGAGGCCATTTAATAATAGAAAATGTTTACGGATGCTCTAAGGGCACATTAATAATGTTATGATACGAATCTTAACATTAGCAAAATTTACATCTTTATCATTTTCTAAAACATTATTCTTTCGGTTTTATCCTTTTTTTTTAACTTTAAAACAGACAGAATATAAAAAACAAGAATAGGGGCAGATTAACTATTTGTCACACCAAGCTTGGAAGTCATGGTTACTCCCATGAACAAAAAAAAGAAGAAGTCATGGTTACTCCCCTTAATTTCGCTTTAGAGGCAAAGAGAAGCATGAAAATGAGGAGAACCAATGAATTGAACTCCTTAAAGGCCATTGTTTTCGCACATACAAGCATATATGTCTGCAACATGATACACTGTCTATATAACCGAAGAGCAGTTGCCTTTCATTTTCTTAATTATCCCATTCAAATTTCAAAGTCTTCTTTGATTGGGTTTAAGTAAAAATTTCAATGTGTTTCTTGTTCATTAAGCACATGAAAGTCGATTAATGTAATCAAGACAACAATAATTGGACTCGACTCTCCAGTCCGGCCCATTCACTTCTCTTTGCCATGTCTATTAATGTACAGTTCAAGCCTAATTCCTCATGGGCCGTAACCTACTTGAGGATATAAAAGGCCAGCTTACTTCATGTGGTAGTAATTGGAATTGGATGGCATGTTTATGTGGTACAAGGGCCAACAAGCATGCACATTACTTAATTATGTTTTGTGTTTTGTGTTTTTTGTTTTTTCTAAATCTGAAACTTGTATTTGGATGAAAAAGTGTCCTCCCTTTATATATCTGTTAGTAATTGTGGATTTACATACTTTGTAATTTCTTTCGTTATCAATAAAATTATCTTTATATAAAATCAGTTTATTCAATACTTGTACTAAATAAGTCAAGTTCAAACCTAAATTTAAGCTTAACTAGTAAACAAATTGACTCAAACATAATAATTCTTTTATTTTTTTGGGTTAAAAGTAAATAAAGGGATTTGATTTCATAATTAAATCCCACAGAGAGGGATTTAGTTAGTAAAAAAAATGTTTTTTATATAGTTTTTTTGGCTAGGTAGATAGTAGGGGAAGAAGTAGGTGGGTTTAAACCACAAACATTGGATCATAAGAGCACACACAACTGTATTAACAAGTCCTAACTGAGATACCAAATAAGGACCATTTATAATAATTATATGTATCACATACTCAAGTGAAAATAAATGTGCTAAAATATGACATTTTCAACTCCATCCGGTGGTTTGAATCAGGGGAAAATGTTTCCTAAGGTAGACTAGTGGAGACAATATTTGAACTTAAGATCACTTACTCCGATAACATGATAAATAATTGATTACTTAAAAGCTTAAACTATTACAAAATTATGAATTTAATGATTTAATCATAATTCCAACGCAATGGCCTTGTTTGCTTAGAGCTACTTATCAAACATTACTTCCAAGAACAAACAAACTATGGATTAAGCAAAAGGATCATTTTCCGTATGTAGGGTGTCACTCAATCTAGCTTAAAAATTTAAAATAACCTTCTTTGAATTCCACAATTTATCTTAGTGGTAATAGTATTATTGTGGTGCCTAATCTCTTTATTTATGGTTCGAATTTCACATCTCCCTCTTCTACTATCTGTTCATCTAAACAACAATAACAAAAAATTCTTCCCTCAATTTTTGTGAATATTGAATTATTAAAAAATATATATATTTTTATAATATATATATATATATATATATTAATTGAACTTCTATAAAGTACATTAAAAAGCATAACCCTAGTTTCATCCCATAATCATAGGAAGTGCTAAAGTTTCAACTCCATTTGATCAAATTTACAGTCCAATAACAACTAACTCGATCCCCATTATTCATGCCCTAACAAAATATCATTGACAACTTGTAAGCTTGCCCCGCAAACACCGGAGAAGAAAGTCCAAGAAATGGAATTAATGTCTGACTAATACCAAAATTTTATTTTCCATTTATATTATAGTTCAACTCATAATTTAACTCTATCCTTATGGAGCCCTACATCGCGGCCCCTTTGCCCACAAGTGTCCTTGGGGGTCTAGAGAATAGCTATGGTTCCATGGGTTCCTCGTGCAGGACCGATTTTAGTAAGTGAAAGTATTACTATGATTACGCTCAAATAGAGTAGTCACTCTCATCATCTCCTCGATCCTTACTCCTTTTTTATATTTTTATTAATTTACAAAAAAAAAAAAAAAAAAAAAACTCTATCTTTATGATGGACAGATAAAGTCTTTCATTGTCGAGTAAAAGATATAAAATTCAAACATTTTCTACATTAAAAATAAATTGATGTCCTGATCTAGCAAAATATTTAATTACTTTTTTTTTTTTTGCCTAGTTTTGTTGGCGGGAGGAAAATAAAGAGAAGCTGCCTAGAAGTTTTCCTTTTCTTTTGTTTAGGATTTTGCTTTGTTTGACCAGAAACTTCTTTTCTTAGGGAATACTTTGTTTGACCAGAAACTTGGTTCGTTTTTGAAGGCGGTCTTACAAGTTACAATGATACAAGTCAGGCCATCCTTTCTTGCGTCCCTAACACTGTCAAGAAATCATTTTGGAGAAAGTGGTAAACTATACTGTTAAAATTTATGTCACTCTCTTAAACGTCATATTGCTTATGAAAAACGTAGGAACAAAATATGCTTTTGGTTTTCGTATCTGACATCACGAAATTACCGTGGGCAATGTCGTATACGGGAATCTCTCTAGTCTGTACTCTTTAGGCTTAAGCTTAGAATTTTTTTTTTTGATAGGAGGCTTAAGCTTAGAATTGATGCAAGATGATGGTGCGCAATGTTAATGACCTTATGGTATTATTTCAAGTCAATAAGACCCTACACTAAGCACTAGTATCAAATGTGCTAAATGCTAAATTTTTTAGCATTTAGCATACCAAACACAAAAAATTACTTCATGATATGTGTCAGATGCTAAGTAAATTTGACATTTGCTACAGTGATGTTCTAACAATAGAATCACAATGGCAAATGTGTTATTTGTTTTTTTGGTATTTTTCATTCAAACTTTCTCTCTCTTCCATACAAATAATAAAAGAAAAAATAAAAGAGTAATTAAAAAGAATAAAGAAAGAGTATTTAAATAAAGTGGTAAAAAAATAGAATAACTATTTTGTAAATAATTAGTTTTTTTTATAAATAATTAGTCTCACATTTTTGCTCTGACAATACTTGAAAAATGATTCAGCAAAAAAAAAAAAAAAAAAAAAAAAAAACTTGAAAAGTGATAGCTTCCAAGACCCGAGTCATTTTGGAGGTTATGTTCGAAGTTTTTGGACTCTCAAGTTTCAACAAGGCATATTGAGTATTGACTCTAGTAAAAAAATAGACACCTTTAAGTTAGGATAATTTGTTTTAAGAATTGACAAGTATTGACTTAATGCACATTATAAGATTTTTGTGGCTTCATCCCTGTTTTTAAAAATTAGGTCGAAAAAGAATTGGAAAATGCCCGATTTTCTGTTCCAGTTATAGTTGGATCAATGGCCTAACCACTGATTTTATAAATAATTTAATTCATAATTCTAATTATATAAATAAAAAATGAAATTTATGATAAAATGTAACTACAAGAAAATTAACATTAAATTTATAATGACCTTTTAATTACAAAATATATAATATTCTAAAAAATATATTACAAAATACATATTATTTAATAAGTTGCAAATTTCAAGTTTCATGTTGAATTATCGAAGCTCACAAGCAAAAGGGAAGAGAAACCTGAAGGATGAACGGGTGTCGTTTAGTGAGGTTTTAATTGAAAATGGCTGTAGCTTTAGGTGTTTTATTTCTGGCATTTGGTAACTGCCAGTTATTGAATACAAGAAAATATTTATTAAATTATTGATTTTTTCAAAAACTTAATTTTTTTTCCTTTTAGTAATAGTTAAAAAGAACAATGTAATCTAGGTTTCTCTATAATACTTAGGTAAAGTGGGACTTTAATGCATAGAATGAATTTGTTCATCCAAAATATTCCCCCACAATACATGAAAATTAACATGACATGCTTACAGGACGCATGGTCTGCGTTCAATATAAGCATCTTACACATCTTTATTAGTCTTACAAACTTACATACCCAGAAAAAAACATACACAAAATGCACAAACATAGGGCGAGAGAAGATTACTTTAATTATTAGAAGCCTGCATCTCCAGCTGCTGACACACACTTCGCATGGTTGGGCGAGATTGTGGATTGGTACGTAAACATGAAACTGCTAATTTCACTATTAGATTTAACTCATAAGCAGTCTTTTGACCTGTGGGAGGTGAAAGACGATCATCTAACACATCTTTGAGGTGGACATTTGTACCAACTAAAGAATGTAGATCTTTAATGAGTTTGTCTGGATGCTTTCCCATAAGCACTTCAAGTGCCAAAACACCAAAGCTATAAACGTCACATTTTTCAGTCACTACCATTGTGTAAGCAAGCTCTGCAAAAAATCAATGCAATAACATGATTTGAGTAATATCACAAGAAATTATTAGTTATATATATAACAAATTGAGATGAATAATTTTATAACAATATTACTATTATACATTTTCTTTTATTGAAAAAGTAAGCAATCGTTATTTGCTATATTATTATTATTATTATAAAAACTAAAAACTAAAAAGATAAGATAAAAATTGATCTTGGTGATGACTTAAATGTATAGCCTATTTGGTGCAAGATAACAAGATTCAATTACAAAAATAAAAATGTAAAATATGACTAAAATACACTCTTGGCCTTTAAATTTAAGTTTGTTTTAATTTAGACCCTTTACATTTTAAAATTTTCATTTTGACCATTCATGTTTGATTTTGTTTTCAATTTAGCCGTGTTTCATTTCCATTAGTATTTTAGTGACATTTGGCATTATATGAGTGAGGTGCCTTAATGGACACCACTTATCTAGCATTTAGTAGTCAAATTATATAAATATTCAAAATGAAAATAATCCCAAACTTTATGGACCAAACGTGTACTTTAGACTAGAAAAAAAATAATGAGCTATCATCAGGTAATAGCGAGGCAAATATTAGGAAAATTGTATGATAGGAAATGAGTAATATATATTGGAATATTGGTCAAATTTTCATTAAATGTCACTAATCCTTTCCCTCTCATGCCTTGATTTTTTTGGAGGATGAAAAATTGAATTTGTGAAGGAAAATGTACAAATGAGTTTGCTCCTAACCATTTTATTTTCTATTATTAAAACTTCCAAACCAAGAGGAAATGAAATGAATATTTTCAGAAAAAATTTTTCCATTTCATTCCTTTACATTATTTAATAAATATATAACATCCCATGTACCTATATCCCAAAATAGAAAAACAATTATATTTATAAAAAAAAAAAAAAACAAAACAAAACAAAAAACAAAAATACAAAGTTCTAAAACAAACATGTTTAAGTTTAGAAAAAAAAAAATTCATAAGAGAGAAGCTTTGAAGCTTACCTGGTGCGAGATAGCCATATGTGCCTGCGATTGTTGTCCAATTAGATGAATCAGGCTTCAAGAACTTCGCAGTGCCAAAATCAGAGACACAGGCTTCAAGGTCAGAGGTCAACAAAATATTCTTGCTCGAGATGTCTCGGTGAATTATAGGTGGAACACAATCATGATGCATATAAGATAAAGCATAGGCCACACCTTTAACAATTCGTACCCTAGTTTCCCAATTTAGCTCCTTTGCTTCTTTGTTGCTTAACATATCTGCTAAGTTTCCTCTTTCCATGAATGCATATATAAAAAACAAGTGCTCCTCATTGAAACAAAAGCCAAGGAGCTTTACAATATTCCTATGTCTTATTTCTGTCAGAGCTGCTAACTCGTTGGTAAAATTTTTTATATTCTCAGCCCCTCCGCCTTCAGCATGAGAACTCAGCTTCTTCACTGCTAATACTTGACTGCCTGGAATTCCCACTTTGTAAACTTTTGCAGATGATCCCACCCCAACACAATACATTTCATCAAAGTTTTTTGAAGCTTCAAGTATGTCTTTATACACGACCTTCCCATTAAAGTACCATAGTGAGAATGGACTTCCAGTCCTTGATGTGTTTTCAGCTTCCAACATATTTCTTGAGGACTTCTTTTGGAGAAATATAAAAATCCTAACAAATGCAAATGAAACTAACAACGCACCAACTAAAGAGGCAACAATGGCTAATACAAGTTTTCTTTTCTCTTTTCCACCACCCTTCTTTATTACTGAGGCATTACATGGACGCAAACCTTGGATTTCACCACATAGGTCTTTGTTGTTACTGAAAGCTTCCAATGTATATGACTGAAAGATTTTGCTCTCAGGAAGAGGACCCTCTAAGTTGTTGTTTGACAGGTTGATGCTTGTCAAGCTCATCATGTTACTTAGTGATGTGGGGATTGAGCCATTGAGGTAGTTGTGTGAGAGGTTGAAGTTTGCTAAATTTTTAAGGCTCCCAAGCTGGGATGGTATCTCTCCAGACAATGAATTGAAACTCAAATCTAGTACATCTTGTAATGCCACAAGACTACCAATTTGATAGGGAATCGTGCCATTCAAGTAATTATTGCTCAAAGATAAACTTTGTAGCTTCCAACAGTCCCCTATTTGAAATGGAATTGGCCCACTTAGCATGTTCATAGAAAGGTCTAAAGATACCAAGTTGGAAAGTCCTCCAATTCCCACTGGTACCTTACCTGAAAGCTTGTTGTTATTCAGGAATAGGGAGTACAATTGGGATGACTTTCCAATTTCTGCAGGTATCTCACCAGACAATTGATTGGAAGAAAGGTCAATGTATCCCATTTTGCTCAATTGAACAATCTCATTGGGGATTTTACCACAAATAATATTCCCTGCAAATCTCAAAACAGTCAAGTTTTGGCATTTGCCCCAGTTTGGTGAGAGTTTACCTCTCAACCTGTTGTAACTCAAATCAATATAAGTAAGATTTGGGTGTACCCCCAAAATCCTGGTCTATATATCCTGTTAGTTGGTTATGTTCAAGCCGAACCCTATACAAAGTTCGGCAGTTTTTAAGACTAACTGGAATAGGACCTGTGAAATTGTTAAAGGCTGCGCTGAAATTAGTAAGCTTTCCACCTTTACACACTTGTTGGGGTAAGTGGCCAGTGAAGTTGTTCTCAGCCAGGTGTAGGATAACTAAGGAAGAAAGGTTTCCTATTTCTTCTGGGACAGAACCGGATAACTTGTTTTTCAACAGGTTCACTGCTATTAGTTTTAAAGTCCCAATACTACTGGGGATTTGTCCTGAAAGCTGATTTTGAGAAAGACCAAGAATGGTTAAGTCACTCAAATTACCCAAGGATGAAGGGATAGGACCAAAAAAGTAATTCCCATCAAGAACCAGTAGAGCCAGGTGTTTCAAATTTCCTATTTCTTCAGGAATTCTGCCAACAAGCTCATTAAATTGAAGGAGAAAATTTTTTAGACTAATGAGTCCGGTTTTAGACTTACCCGTTCCATCAGGGAACAAACGGCTATCTAGTTTTCCTGTTATATTGTTTTGGGAAACATCAAGCTCATAAACTTTTGTGAGATTAGCAAGTGAAAGTGGGAGTGACCCATTGAAGAAATTAAAGGAAAGGTCAAGAAATTGAAGTTTAGAAAGTGTGCCAATGTTCATTGGTATGGTGCCTTTGAGTTTGTTAGATCTAAGATCAAGGCGAAGAAGGTCTGGAAAAGAGAGAAAATCAAAGTTTTCGAGGGTACCTTTCAATCCCGAGTAAGCAAGGTTTATTTCAGAAACACTCCCTTCATCATTGCAAGCTATTCCATGCCATATGCATGGACTTGAAGCAGTTAAATTGATTTTTTCTACCCATGAGTTCAGAATTGGTTGGTCAGCTGGGAGGCCCTTTTTCCATTTGAGTAGAGCCTCTGTTTCTGCCTTTAGATTAGCCTTGCAGGAGGATAGCAAAACAAACCAGCAAGCAACTAAGAGTGCAAGTGTAACATGTTTTGATTGCTTTCCTTGGCAAGCCATAGCTCCGAAGCCAAACTTTTTCCGATCCCAAATAGTTCAAGAAAATCAAATAAATCACTGCGTTGTTGGGAAAAATTCGATATAACTGTGAATAAATTTCAGCAAGTACAGTGGAAGTACAACCACACAATAACACAAAGATTTACGTGGAAATCCTTTCTCCTTGAAGGAAAAAATCACAGAGCAAACTCCGAATAATTTTACTATATTAAATAGAGATTACAACATTTAGAAAAACAACTTGAGTAAAAAAAAACTCTCTTTTTCTTTTCACTCATTACTCTCTTTCTCAGTGTGTATCTCTCATAATTTTCTCTTACTCTCTTTATTTTTCTCTTCCTCACTCACGTAGTTCTTCGAGACTGCACTTAGTCCTCACACTCTGGGACTTCACTTCTTCTCTTCACTTCTTCAAATGGCCGAATGGCCTCTCTATTTATTTCTTCATCTTTTCCTTCTTTTCTTCCTTTCACACTCTTCACATCATGTCACAATAAATGCAAGCCAACTTATCTTGACTTTACTTCAACCAATTTCTTTTCTTCAGCTCTCTCTTAGCCGAATGACCCTTGCCTTTTGCTTCTCTCTTTTCTTTCTTCCTTACAACGTGTCTCACAAGTTTAACATCACATATTCATTTATGTGACTTGACTTTTGTACATAATTATAAAGGAAAAGATGAATCCAATTTCTTCTCTTTCGGACAAGCTACTCCAGCAAATCCATTTCACTTTATTGACTTCTCAGCACTTGTCCAACAAGCTCATTTAATAAGCTAAGACAAAGTGTGGGCTGGAACATGGTGCAACGCACCCAACATGCATCTCTTGGCCTTAACTAAAGAAAAATCAATTACGTTTCCTGGATTCTAGAACTTAGCTTGTTTACTTATTCCCGGTACACCTTGATTGATTTTTGAGTTCAAAGGTTCACATTGCTACTTTGATTTGTCACGAGGAACTTACTGATAGAAATTGATCATAGCTCTGGCTACGGTTCCTTGAGGTTAGGAATTTCCTGTCTCTTGCAAGAAGTCGTATTCCTTATCCTTGTTTAGGTAAAGACTTGAGGGGATTCCAAATTATATGTCCCATATATATACTTGCCCACCAGGCCATGCTGATTGGGATGGATGTGCCACTTGACCAAACATAAGCCAATAGCGCAGATTCACTCTGCCCAAGGGAGAACCTAAAGTCATGCAAATTTATTTCATGAATCAATAAGTACTGAAAAAGCACACATATTTTGACAATCATTTAACTGCTAAATAATAGGTCATGCAGGTTAATGGCGCACTTAGGAAAATTGTTAATAAACAATAATATGAAAGTATTTAATCTTAAATTTATAATTCAAGAAGAGAAATGCACTAAGACTTAATCTTTTATATATATATATATATATATACTATAAAAACTTTATTAGTATTTATATTTTTCTCAAAAAAAAGTATTTATGCAATGTTAATAAGATATAAACAAAAGAGAAAAGACACAGTAATCAATTGTTTCTCAATATATACCATAAAATTTCATTTGACCTAATAGATGTTGGCTCTTATACCTTTCTAAATCAATAATATCTATCGAGGCCATACAATAATTTCAAAGGTCTTAAGAGTAGCATCAGAATGAAGAGAACCACGGAAGTGATGAACTTCTTAGAGGCCATTGTTTTCGCACATATATAGAAGCTTGTGACATGGTGTATACTATATATATAACTGAAGAGCGGTTGCATGCCTCTCATCTTCTTATATCATTCAAGTCTTCTTTGAACGAGTTTAGTAGAATTTTTTAAAGTCTTTCTTGTTCAAGACAAAAATAATTGGACTCCACTCTCTCCAGTTAAAGTCATCTCTCTTTCCCATGTCTAGATATTAAGGGTTATTTTAAAAATAACATACATAACAGGTTTGACGTGCATGTCTTCTGCTATACCATTAAAGTTTATTGCACAGTAGTACCAAATTTTTTTTTTGGGCATACTTGATTATTTATTTGAGATATAGACCAAATTTACAGGAGGCAATTAGTTGGAGATTGTTTCTAAGGGATTTGGTTCAAATTAATACACTTAGAATTATGTAGTTAAATAATTAAATTTACAATTTTTAAATAGTTGAAATTTTTGAAAGAACCGGTAATTTAATATGATATTATCAGGAGATCCTAAATTATATGATACTAATTAAAAATAAAGTAACACACATGCACATACACACATATATATACACACACATACCAAATCAACAGATGAATAGCAAAAAAGATGCATCATTAGCATTTTCGATGGGATTGGGTGCACAACTATAACTCATTCAAATCTCTTACTCCTGCAAGCCCGGGCCCAGCAAGTAGAGTACTACTATGATTACACCCAGATGGAAGACGTCAACTGAGGTCGCCTTGCTATCTATTTTTTTCCATTAAAAAAAAAAAAAAAAAGCAGAAAAGATTTGGGTGACGGTCTATTTAAATTAACTACAGAATAGTCAAAGCTGAAGATAATACATGCAAGAACTTGAATGGTAATAGCTTTCAAGCTATAGGGTATTTAGAGATAAGGTCAGGAACTTCTTGTCTCTTCCAAGTTCCAACAATTCGTAGTTGACTCTAGCGAGGGTAGAACGTAGAAGCAATAAATCAGGAAAAGTCATTTAGTGAATTGGTAATGATTGACAAAGTGCACACTTCAGAAGTGAATTAAACAAAGGAAAAATAGGAAGCCAAAATTTTCAAAGATGTCAATGGCCTATATGAAATAAAAAATTTTCTGTCCCAAAGTGTGTTCCATTGGCCACTTTATTAGAACATGGTAATCACAATTCAAAGAAAGATACTTTTAAATAAAATAAAGGTTTTGAAGTAATATTGAACACTACAACAAAATATATTTTCAGTGATGAAAAAATTCGTCACTGAAAGTCCAGTTTTTCGTTACTAAGGACCTTTAGTGACAAAATTGGACTTTTAGTGATGAAACTCATTTCGTCATTGTAGCCCCGTCACTAAAAGTTCTGGTGACGGAAAATTTCGTCACTAAAAGTCCGATTTGATTTAAAAAAAAAAAAAAACTTTTAGTGACGAAAACGTTTCGACACTAAATGTTTTTCTCACTAAAAACACTATTCAGTGACGAAAATATTTCGTCACTAAAAACACTTTAGTTTACTAAATCATATTTAGTGACGAATAATTTCGTCACTAAAACTATGTTCGGGTACATATAGTGATAAAAAAATTCGCTACTAAAACTATTTTAAAGAAATCCAGGCACATATAGTGACAAAAATTTTTGTCACTAAAATCATTTCTTACAAAATTTTGCTATATATATTTAGTGACGAAATTTTCGTCATTAAAACAATTTTTTGTTGCTATATTTGTGACGAAAAAATTCATCACTAAAACTTCCTGTGTTTATTTTTTTCATGGCTTTGATATTAGCCTGTAACCTGTCATTACATTATTAAAATTTCACATTTGAATAACACATTTATTTCAACAACACATTTATAAAAAAAGATCCATACATTCCACAAGTAAAAAATAAAACAAGTATCCAATTTAAACTCCTTCCATACAATAATTGTTTGCAATACATACAATAACTCTACCTAAACCCTATTTTAGAACTAACAGAAGATGTCCTCATATGTCTTCAAGTAATGCCAAAAGTAAATCCCTTAAAAGCCATCAATAAGAAATCTGCACAAATATAAAAACAATACTTCGTTAAAATCGTAAAGTAAAAATATTAACTATGTTATAAGAAATATTTCTAACAATGCATTAAGAGTAACTACACCAATAAATTAAAATCACAACTCCTAATGTATAAGTTGTAGAAAGCAAGTAAAGTACTAACAAAAAAATGTTTTAACTTGAAGTTGAACCACCCCTATAAGTAAGAGCATCATCATAACCCTTATATAATATATTCTAACATCTAAGTCTATAAGCTACTTAGATAAAGTTCTATCTTATATATGAATGTACAAGTCTATATTAATACTTAAACAAATATACATTGTACACACAAATATACACTCCCAATATGAATTTAAACCACCTTAGAACACCATGCAAGCCACCAGCTTGCTTCAACACAACAATCCACCACAAAACCAATCACAAACATCACAAGTACAATGCTTACAAGTATTGAAATCGAATAAAGGAACACAATTGCTACTAATCAACAAGTTTCATTAACATTTGCAAGAAATGAAAAACACTCCCAATATGAATTTAACCCACTTTATAACATCATGCAAGCCACCCGCTTGCTCCAACACAGCAACCCACCACAAAACCAATTTCCAATATCACAAGTATAGAGTTTTACAAGTATTAAAATCAAATAAAATACTATTCATCACATCTAATTAACAATACTCATTAACATTTGCAAGAAATGAAAAAAACTCACAATATTAGTTTAACCCACCTTATAACACCATGCAAGCCACCCGCTTGTCCTAACACAACAACCCACCACAAAACCAATTTCCATCATCACAAGTATAGAGTTTTACAAGTATTTAAATCAAATAAAATATTATTCATCACATCTAATTAACAATACTCATTAACATTTGGAAGAAATGAAAAAAACTCACAATATTAGTTTAACCCATCTTATAACACCATGCAAGCCACCCGCTTGCTCCAACACAACATACCACCACAAAACCAATTTCTAACATCACAAATATAAAGTTTTACAAGTATTGAAATGAAATAAAATATTATTCATCATATCTAATCAACAATACTCATTAATATTTGCAAGAAATGAAAAAGACTCCTAATATTAGTTTAACTCACCTTATAACACCATGCAAGCCACCCGCTTGCTTCAACACAACAATCCACTACAAAACCAATCACAAACATCACAAGTACAATGCTTACAAGTATTGAAATCAAATAAAGGAACACAATTGCTACTAATCAACAAGTTTCATTAACATTTGTAAGAAATGAAAAACATTCCCAATATGAATTTAACCCACCTTATAACACCATGCAAGCCACCTGCTTGCTTCAACACAACAACTCACCACAAAACCAATTTCCAACATCACAAGTATAGAGTTTTACAAGTATTTAAATAAAATAAAGTACTATTTATCACATTTAATTAACAATACTCATTAACATTTGCAAGAAATGAAAAACACTCCTGATATTAATTTAGCCCACCTTGTAACATTATGCAAGCCACCCGCTTACTCCAACACAACATACCACCACAAATTCAATTTCCAACATTACAAGTATATAGTTTTATAAGTTATTAACTAGAATTTACTTACTTTGCTCAAGCTAAATTTACAACTTTCAGAAAAAATCCAAAGTTACTGCAAACAATGTGTATTTAGTCTGCAAAAGAAAAGTTAAATTCATAAGTACAAAAGTTAAAGAAAAGCTTGACATACCACCACAAAGTTAAAGAAAAGCTTGTAAAAGCTTGTACAAGGGGAGCTATATCATTAGGAGAAGGCATTATTATGTTTCTAGAGTTAAATTTACAGATACTTCAACTTTCATTGGAAAACCAAACATATATATAAAAGCCAAAAAGTATGGATTGAAACTGAACTAAACTCAATGCTTTTGAGTGAATAGACCATTGTCCAATTGGTCTATTCAAAACTTACATCCATAACTTTGATGGTTCTCCTACACCACTTTATCCATTGTCAGATTTGTCTTTAGAATTCATTGCCCCTTTTGACATTCTGAAAAGAGTTCTAAAATAAATATAGATTCCTAAAACAATTTTTATAAACTCCTAATCATGGAAAACCAATATAACAAAAAATTAAACATTTTAAATCCAACCCAACTTTTTATTATTATTATTGATCTATTTGCCATAACAAATAGAAGAAAAACTAAAGCAAACCTCAATAGTGAATACTAATCTATCACCCCATGTATTTAACAATTATCCTAAATTCCTATAAAAGTTTTCAATCCCTAAACTTTCTAAAATTGAGAACCCATCCAAGAAATTCATTCAATAGAAACCACCATTACCATCAAAACTAAGTTCAGAGACCCACATAGCAATTTTTGCTTATTTAAGCACAAAACAGAAAGAAACATAGTATAGAAACTGACCTGAAAGCACCCTGGTATGTAGTCTGGATGTTGACCCAATTCCTAGAAGTACAAAATGTAGATTAAACATGTAAGGTTGAATTTAATCAACCATCTTGTTGGCTTTATTCCGTGCCAATTTGCTTGTAATTTAAGCACTTAGTAACCCTGTATTTAGGTGGGATTCATGTAAGGGTAGTGTGTGAGAGTGTATGAAGAAATGCTCAAGATTGTGCAAGGAAGCAGAGTTTCGCGGCTAGGACTCGCGGCTGACTCGCGACTGGCAAGCCGCCAACTGCAGGCACGTGAGAAGCACACAGGGGAGGTGAAGGGTCGCGCCAGCTGTCGCACTACAAGACAAAAGTCCCAGGCTGGCCAGGCGGTTATCTCGCGACTTGAACTCGCGACTCAGACCAGTCGCGAGGCCAAGCCGCCAACTTACCCTGTTTGGCAAAATCTGTCTCTTCGTATTCCAAACACACACCACTATATATAGACCCTTATACCCACGAAATGTAGAGAGCTTCCAGAGAGAATTTTTGAGAGAAACCCTAGAGAAAAACAAGATTGATTCATCCCCAATCTTAACCTAAGAGACTCTTCAAATTCCTCAACTCTCTTCCTCTCCATTGACACATCCTTGAGAGGTTCTTACCCAAATCCTTTTCTCACCATACCCACATCCGTGAGAAGGCATTTTGGTGTTTTGGGAAGCAGTTAGGAAGGAACCAATTCATATTGGTTGATGCTATGGTTTAGTAGCGGAATCCGGTAAGCTAGAGAAGAAAAAGGTTCGGCGCAACCTCGTTGGAGCAAGAAGCTTGGAGGGCTTAGGTACCTGGGTAGATTAGGCTTGGAGGATCTATTGTTGTTCATGTATCCCAACTGTATTCTCTAGTGGATTATTGATCGCTTGGAGGGCAGCGGAGAGGTTTTACGTTGAGGGCTTCGGTTTCCTCTTCGATAACACATCGCGTGTTGTCCTTGTGTTTGCATCTCTCTTCCTTTATCTTTGCCTTTTATTTTCTGTTGTGGATGTGATTATAATTGGCTTAGATTGTTTATCAATTCGGTGTTTAGCTTATATTCATGTTCCGCACGTTAATTGTTTGATATTAAGCTTGAATTGATATTTTGTATTTTGGGGTCTAAACGTTCAAGGGTGTTTCATACCCATTTTGAACATTCAAAACAAAAGGAACTAGAATCATTAAACAAAAAAAAAAAAAAAAAAAAAAAATACAAATTAGAATCATTAAACAGAAAAATTAACATCATGCATTTAGAATCATTAAACAAAAATTAACAAAAAAATTAACTCAAAAGGAAAAAAAAAAAAAAAAAATACCGAAAGGTCGTGAATTGAAGCGTCGCCAACTGCAGAGGATGAAGCATCGCCGATTGGACAGAGGATGAAGCGTTGCCGATGAAGTGTCGCCGATGAAGCGTCGCCAACTGCAGAAGGATGAAGCATCGCCGGCGAGCTGAAGCGTCGCGATGGTGAACTGAAGTGTCGTGAACGACGATCTGAAGCGTCGCGGTGATCTGGGCTTCTGAAGCGCTGGGAACGGCGGTCTAAAGCGCCACGAACTGCGATCTAAAGTGCCGCGACGGCGATCTCAAGCGAGCTCAAGCGCCGCAACGGCGATCTGGGCTTTCTCCATTTTAAGAACCTTCTGAGTTCTGAGTAATATGTGAGTGAAAGAGAAAAGTAAGGGAAAGAGAGAAATATGTGAGGGAAAGAGAGAATAAAGTGGGAAAAGTGAAAAAGAAAAAAGGGGCTGAGTGTTTTTAGTGTTATACTTTTTAGTGACGACTTGTATGTCGTCACTATAGGGTACCTTTAGCCACGAAAATTAGGATTCGTCACTGATACTCCCATCTAATTTTATGTTCCTATTTTTAGTGACGACTTATTTTCGTCACTATTTTCACATTCAGTGACGAAATTAGTTTCGTCACTAATAGTGTTCTTAGCAACACCTTTAGTGATGAAAGTTTTCGTCACAAAAAACTTAAACTTTTAGCGATGAAATAATTCGCCACTGTAGATGAATTTAGTTTGGCGCCTATATTGTTGTTTGGCGCCTTTAGTTCAACACAACATATAGTGACGAAATTTAATTTTCGTCACTAAAAGTTACTAATTTTTTTATAAATAGTGACGAAATATAAATTTCGTCACTATATGGTACCTTTTTGTGACGAAAAAAATTTTCCTTACTCAAATTCGTTACTGAAAATACATTTTGTTGTGGTAGAAAATGAGTTTTTATAAAATGATTACTAACTAGAGAGATTAATCTAGGTTTTTCTGTAAATATTTTATGATGTACAGTATTGTGTGCAAATATCATTTCAATTTTCTCCCTCTTTGATTCTCTCGATATATATATATATATATATATATATATATATATATTGCTTCCTCTTTTGTTTAATGATATTGTGATCGGTGGAGGCTCCATGAATATTTTTAAGGGGGTCATTAAGAAACTTAAATTAAATATAATTTAATTGTTGAGAAATTTAGACCCCGGTTGATAGAATTAACAAGTTTTAAACCCAAGTTGTTAATTAGATTTATTATGAATAAACTTGTTAAAACAAACAAACATCAATATCATGTCAATAAAGAATGCAGTGGAAAAGTAAATAAGACAAGATATGATGACCCAGAAAAACCAATGAAACCAACCAGTTTCACAGTAAAAAACTTGGGGGGAAACCTTCCCGAAAAGCAATCCACTATAGTAAAGAGAAGTTTCAGATCTAGCACAAAACCTTTGTCCCTAGACTCTACAATCCCCGTAGATGAACTCACAGCAGAAACCTTCTACCACTTCAGAACCTCTGAACTCTTCAATATATGAACGCCACCCTTTTTGTTGCACGGATCCAAGTACGTAACTAACTCCTTTGCACGAATCCTAGTACGTGACTCACTCACCAACTTGAAGAAGAAGAATGTTGGCTGCAAAGTTCTTCACTTCATCAACAATGAAGATCAAGAAGCACTTGGTTACAAAACCCTAAGGCGCAAAAGATGCAGTAGTTTCTTTAAGAGAGAATAAGGCATCGGTCACCTTTTGCATATGTTCTCCTTGTATTATCTTATGTGACGGCCTCTAAAATAAGCCTTATATAGGTCTAAGGTTGTGAGAGAAGAAACCCTACACAAATACATAAGACTGGCCCAAAAATCAAATCTGAAAATTCTGATTTCAGTAACCTCGATAGATACCTTGATCGATCGGGAGGTGTCGAGCTTTAAACAACTTCGATAGATACAGCTATCGAGAAGCTGTCAAGGAGGTGTCGAGGAGACAGGAGATTTCTTGATCGATCCACCAGCTGTCGCGAAGGTGTCGAGATTGCAATAAGACACATCTTAAGATCTCGATAGATAGCCAGCTGTCGAAAAGGTGTCGAGCAGCTATCGAACTATCTGTCCGCAGGTGTCAAGCTATCTGTCCAGCTTTAATGAACACATTTTCTTCACTTGTTTCTTGGTCCAATCTTCATGGCTTTAATACTAGACTTGAACAACATGTTCCTTGAAGTATTAAACACATCTTAGATCTACCAATTACAAGTAAAGTGCGTTTTGTCAAAAGATTAGCCAATTACATAAAAGTATGACATATGTTCTTAACATGTAAACCACATATGTCCTAACATTAATAAAAATATAATTTGAATATATCTAGTTATCGATAAAAAAAATCTCAAAGACATGAGGTTTTACAATTTCTTTATACGAGTTTTTATATTTTAAAATCGTTACATTATAGTTTATTACCAGCTATCATTATCTATTGTCAATGTGGCTAAGCGTGACCATTTTATTTTATTAAGTTTATATATATATATATATATATATATATGTATATATATTTATGCAATTTCCATTACCTATTTCTCATTGTTTTTATAAAAATATTTTAATCTAAATGACAAAACTCAATTCACTTGCATTGTATTAATTATTGATCAACACAACCACACTCATACATACATAAATAATACACTAAGTGTCTATTTAACCAATCAAATTCTTGAACAATCACTAACCTTATAACAAAAAGTTATTATAACATAATAACTATATACACATGTGTGACAAACTATATATATGATCCAGCTTGGAAATGTCACCGTTCAAGAGATTAGCCATGAAAGGAAGTAGTAGCAAAGGAAAAGAACCAGTGATTGATCTTGAGAGTTTCACTCCTAAAGCCAGGAAGTCTCGATCATCGACATGATTCTATGATGTTAACAAGTTCAGATCATATGCAGCATCACGGGCTTATGAGATTTACTTCAAGGATGCTCTCATGTTAGTGGAAGGGTGCTTAAGCAGGGTTCTCTTCTGGATACAAACATTTCAAAATGGTATGCTAACAAAGATTGGAATTTCCTACTATCCAGCTTAGAAGAACCATATGAACAAATGGTGAAGGAATTCTATGCAAACGCCATTTATGAAGGGGATGAATTGAAATGTTGGGTTAGAGGATAACACTTCACACTAACACCTTGCTATCTTGCTAACTTTCTGCACATCAACTGGCCAATGTTTCCAAAGCCATTGGTGTATGATAACTTGAATCTAGAGGAGGACTTACTTCGGGACGTTCTTGGAGTGACTTGGAATTCTCTCCCAATGGGAAATCAATTATTGTTTCCTCACTATCTCTAGAACTGAGGGTACTTATAACAATCATGTTCCACAATCTCTTTCCTCTATCCAGCATCGGATACATGAATCTTGGTAGAGCCTTGTTCAGTTATGACCTGATTACTGATGAAGAGATCGATATTTATGCTCATATCTTCCATATTTTGTGCAAAATTACTACGCGAACTACCTCAAGGAACTGCATTCCTGTCTGCTGCCTCATTTCAAAGATTTTGAAACTCAAAGGCATTCATTCATCGGAAGATGAGTCTCCTTACACTTAACCGAGTCCAATCAACATTCATACACTCAATGCTAGCAATTCTTCATAGTCGAAAAGGAATCAAGATGGATAGTCCAGCTCCTCATGGTGGTTCACGCTCTAGCTCAAACTCCTATGATAAGAAGTTAGACAACATTATGGCGTCCATACATGACATAAGCACTAAGATGTCCAGACTTGCCTCTCTCCTGCATCACCACAACATCTATTGTGATACGAAGTTCACTTCTCTCCAAACTTAATTGGACCAAATTCAAAGAAAGCTAGAAGAAAATAAGGACTAGCTATTCCATGACAAAAAGGGGGAGATGGTGATGACTGGGGGAGTATAATGATAGGGGGAGAAAGAGCTTGATCAACGAGGGAGTATTGAAGCTAGAGAGCAAGAGAAAGAAAAGGCTTATGCTTAATATTTTTCTTCATATTATCATATATCAAAGTTTATGTTGTGTATTTGAACTATGTTTTTATGTACCTTTGCTTTGTAGCTTAGTACTTTTAGTTAATGTAATGCATTTTCTTTAGTACATCAGTCTTGTGCCCTTGTTGGATTTTATATCCCTGATGCAATTACCTTGTGTTTTTGTATCGGTTGAGTGTTGGACATGCAAATGATACTTTGCATTAAGCTTATTAGCTTGCATGTCCGGATGTTCATTCCTTGTGTGAATGATCATTGTGATCACTATTTATAGTGATTGTTCTTGTTTGGTCAAGCCATGCTTTATTGCTATACTCTTTACTACTTGATCGCATTGTGCTTGCTCCATATGCATTTCAAGATTTCTGCTTACAATGATCGTCTTGTGTTGTTGTTTTCAAGAAAAACTTGTTCGTATGGTTCAAGAGCTTCACAGTTTCTAAAGTTAGGTATGAGTGAGTTTTGGCAACTGTTCCCAACTCACATGTTAAGTCTAGAGTTTGTTTTAGGGTTTTGTCATGGAATAGCCAAAGGGGGAGATTGTAAGGTTGAATTTATTCAATCATGTGTTGGCTTTATTCCGTGCCAAATTTGCTTGTAATTTAGCAATTAGATACCCTGTATTTAGGTGGGAATTATGTAAGGGTAGTGTGTGAGAGAGTGTGAAGAAAACTCAAGATGTGTGCACTCAAGAAGAGCCTCGCGACTGGATCTTGCAACTGGCAAGTCGCCAAAGGTGGCACACGTGTGAAGCATGCAGGGGAGCTGAAGGGTCACGACAGCTGGAGCACTACAGGACAAAACTTCTAGTCTGGCCAGGCAGTTAGCTCGCGACTCAAACTCGCGACTCGTTCCAGTCGCGAGCTTGAGTCACCAAAATGCCCTGTTTGGTTGAAACATGACTTTTCGCATTCCTCATACACCCTACTATAAATACCCTTATACCCACAAAATGTAGAGAGCTTCCAGAGAGAATTTTGAGAGAGAAACCCTAGAGAAAAACAAGATTGACTCATCCACAATCTTCATCACTTGATTCTCCAAAATTCCTTTACTCTCACCCTCTTTATTGACATATCCTTAAGAGGTACATTTTCCATATCCTTGTCTCACCATACTTATATTAGTGAGGAGGTGTTTTGGTACTTGGGAATCGGTTCAGAAGGGACCAATTCATTTTGATTGATGCAATGGGCGATTGTGGGATCCAGTAAGCTAGAAAAGACAAGGTTCGGCGTAATCCTGTTAGAGCAAGAAGCTTGGAAGGCTTAGGTGTACTAGGTAGATTAGGCTTGGAGGGTCTTCTGGTAGTCATGTATCCCAACTTCATTCTCTAGTGGATTATTGATCACTTGAAGGGCGGCGGAGAGGTTTTTCGTCGAGTGCTTTGGTTTTTTCTTTGATAATACATCGCCTTGTTATCTTTGTGTTTGCATCTCTCTTCCTTTACTCTTTACCTTTTAATTACTGCTGTGATTGTATTTAATTATGGTTTAGAGTATGTTGCCAATTTGGATATAGCTTATATTTCATATTCCGCATGTATATTGTTTGATTATAAGCTTGTGTTGATATTTTTGTATTTGGGGGGTCTAAACGTTCATAGGTGTTTTACACACTATTTGAACTTTCACTTATGTTGTGCACCTTGATAGTCAGTTTGTGCCTTCCCCATGCTCTATGTTTGGAACATAGTAATTATGCATTTTTCACTTTGTACTGGGTGATTACAGGAAGGAATCTGTTGGAGGTAGCCCTTGAAGTAGGATCTCATGGATTCATTAGGCCTTAGGAACCACTAAACTAACCTCTTGAGGCTTTTTCATCTTGCCAATTAGTATTGCCACATGGGATCGATTCACATTTATTTGAGTCTGCTAAATTGTGAAATAGTTTTGCAATTCTTTCCATTGTTGAATTTCTTCTTATAATTGTAATTTGTTTGCGTAGAAAATAAATAAATAAATATTTTTTTGATAACAATATATATATATATATATATATATTCTATGACAAAATCAAGCTACACGATGTAAATTATCTTAATGTTATATCACTTAATAACTTTTTAATGAATAAATATTTAAAAATTCTATCATTGGATCATAAGTTCTTATTCTTCTAATATGTATTACAAAATTTTGTGTTAATTAAATATTAATAAAAAATTGACATTTAAATATTTTATAGAAGATAATCATGAAATTTTCCTTCACAGATTCAAAAGTATATGTCATTTGGAACCCGTAGGATGGATTATGCTGTTAAAGATGGGAGAAGGTCACTATAAGGCTTCGAATCAAGAATCAACTTTTCAAAAATATGTCAATATCCTTAAACCATGAATGTTTTTATACCTTTTCTAATCTTTTTTTCTAGATACTCTACAGCTCGAACCCCTCTCCCACCTGAACATTCATATATGAAGTGCCAATTGAGTTATGAGGGCTCTTGATTGTGCTTTTCTAATCCTAATCAGTAATATATATACACACACAGGCCATTCAATAATTTCAAAGGTCCTACAGAATATAGTAGGATAATGTTATTATCTTAATATGCACTACTGGACGCGCTTCACTGCCATTATAATCATATACCAAATTACATGAAAAGAAAAGGGGGACAACAATTGCATGTAGTAAAGAGTTGAAGCTTATCATAAACTACCATGCAGTGGAAGCCGAAATACTTCACACTCTCCATTTATTCATGATCTACACTTCTCAAACATTATGGCGCTTATACAGATTCAGCTAGCGGAGCAGCACAAAAGAAGTACTCAAGGATTGCAGCGGAAACATTTACGGTAATTGATGGGGGTAGCGGGGCCATTATTTAGGAGCTTACGACCCTTGAAATCTGAAAGAGCAAGAAATTAATGCCCTATATATAATCAAGGCCTTTGAAAATTGATATATAATATCTTCCTTTCTTTTTGAAAGGAAGATAGTCATAACCCAAATACAGTATTAATTCACCCAAAATTCAGGTATTTGAAGTCAATGATTTTTCTTTTACAGAGCACAGTTGTGCTGAAGGCTAAATTCTTGTACGTACAAAACATATACGCTCACATTAAAAAAAAAAAGAAAAAAAAAGAAGGCAATGCATATAATTTTGTAATATTAGAGTAATATAAAACTTATCAGAGAGCACGTCCATATACTAGTAGAATAAGTAATTTAACATTGGGTTAGTCTATGATTAGTTTAGAGCCAATCAAGTATTCTTTAGTATATAAAGTTCATGTAATATTACAAGTGCTCGGAGGTGGAGCTTAGGATTTTGACCAAAAAAAAAAAAAAAAAAATTCACTCCTCAAATCTTAAAGTTGGTTTAGAGAAAACTCAAAAACAAAATAGCATCTAGCCCTTTCTTTAACACATAATTTTACAAATTCCAAAATAAAAATCCCAAATCCCTTGTAAATTAGGGACTCCTCCAGACCCATATAAAAAGAAAAGAAAAAGAAAAAAAAAAAAATCCCAAACTTAACAGCCCTACTTCCAAAATATAAAATCTGAGTTAAAAAAAAAAAAAAGTTTCCCTTCCTTTATCAACTGCAGTTGTGCAAGTGCAACTTTGATCAGTGATTTGTCAGCACCGTTGAAGACTAACTAGCCAATCTAATTCTGTGTGTACTCTTTTTTTCATACTTCCACTCATTATTTAATTATCACACAACAATTTTAACAGAGTGAATGTCATAAATTAAAATTTTATTGTATTAGTAATAAATAAGTAAAAGTAAGACGTCAACTCAGGTCACCTCTTCTACCTTTTTTTATTCCATAAAAAAAAAAGTAATATAGATGTCACATAATGAAACCCTCATACCAATTTACTAGAATTTAGGACTAACGAATTAAAGCACATTCTTTCACATTAATAAAACTTAAAAAATTCACACAAGAGACAAAGTTAAGTGTGGTTCGTCCAACTTCATGCTTCCATTCACTAATAATACAACTTTATCGTTTTCTGAAACATTAAAAACAAACAAAATATAAAAACCGAGAATAAGGGCAGATTAATTACTTGCTACACCAAGCTGAGAAGTCTCGGTTCCTCCCCTTCCTTCCACTTTTGAGGCAAAGAGAAAAATCCAAATGAAGAGAACCATTGAAATGAACTTCTTAAAGGCCATTGTTTTCTCATATAAAAGCATATAAGTCTGCAACATGATACGTTGTATATATAACCGAAGAGCAGCTGCCTTTCATTTTCTTAATTATCTCATTCAAAGTCGTCTTTGACTGGGTTTTGTAAAATTTTCAAAGTCTTTCTTGCTCAAGAGCACATGAAAATCGATTGGATTAAATGCAGACAATAACATGTTGCAATGTTGGACTCGACTCTCCAGTCCCATTCACTTCTCTTTGCCATGTCTATAAATGTACAGTTTATTTTGAAAAAGTCAAATCTAACTCCCCATGGGGTAACTGTTGGTGTGCGCAGGGGTGCACCACCCTAAGGTCAGGGTGGTCCTGGGACCACACTGAGTTGAATTTTTTTTTTTTATATAATAATTTAAAAATTTTTATTTGTCTACCCTTCAAAAAAAATTTGGGAATTTGGGAACACCCTCAATTTTTTTTATGCCAATAAAATTAAATTTTGCTCCATAATTTGTTTTACATTTGTTAGGTTCTAAGGTCTTAGGATTTTATGTATTTAGAACTCTAATTTGTAATGTTGGCAAACCATGATCAAAACATTGTATTTAGTCTTGTTTAGACTTGCTCAAAGTTGGTTTAATATTGTAAAGTTGGAATCGAGTGGCTGCAGAAGTATTTGGGACTTTCAGCCTAGCTCGATCGATCGAAGAATAGACTCGATCGATCGAAAATCGCACAGGTTGAATTTTCTGCAGAATTTCCAACTCAGCCCTACTTCATTAAACGTTTAGGGTTTTGTGTTTTTACCCTAGGTATATAAACTAAACCCTAGCCACGTTTTTGAAGGTTGTCCATATTGCTTTGTTGCTCATACATTGCTGTTTTGTGTGAATCTCGTGTGAGATCTTTGAGGAGCTTTCCTTTACACAAAACTTAGGGTTTTAAAGGTAGAGATGATTTCAACATCTTGAAGATCATTACAGTTGTAACCATTGGAACTTTAAAGAAAAGCAAGCGGGGAGCTTGTAGCTGATTGAAGAATTCAAGAAAGAAGTAGTCCGTGGATTCGGAGCCTGCGCGTGGTCGTGTCAGGAAGTTTTACTGGTGGGTAGCATTAGGAAGTCGAGCGGGGAGCTTGTAGTCCTTCTGTAAGAACTTCAATTCTTTCATAGTGAATTCTGTTATGCCTTGAGGATCGGTGGGTCAAATCCTCCCCAGGTTTTTACCGTGTGGTTTCCTGGGTGATCATATCTTGTGTTTATTTATTTTCCGCTGCTTTATTTCTTGATATGATTATTTGATTGCTTTAACCTAGAATTGCATAATTTGACTAAGTAACAACTTGGCTAATTAATCTAGGCTACGCAATCTGTGTGTTTAAGGGGTCTAAATTTTCATCAACATTTAAGTAGATAAATGATTGCTTCGTTGTGTACATTGAAAGAGATGTAGCCTGTAGCATTGATAATGAGACTATCATGCAATGATTTCAAAATATGAAAGCTCGTAGAAGGCAATCGTAAACTTTATGTATTTATGTGTTTTTTTATTGTTGTTGTTCTCAATATATGAATTTCTCTTTTTATTAGACCGTATAATTTATGTTTCTTAAGAAACACCCTAAGAAAAATTCCTAGAGCCGCCACTGGGTGTGTGTGTGCAGCTGCTATGGCACACGCAACCCCCACTTGATAGACTTGCTCGTTAATGAGCCTATCTTTGAAGTCTTCAAGCCAGCCTTTTTAAGTGGCATAGGGAGGATAGTAAAGAAAAGAGAGAAAAATGGAGAGAACATTTTAAACGGATGTTTGGTTGGAGGGGAGAGAGGAAAAAAAATGGTAAGTCTCAGGCCTACCAAAATATTTTCTACCCAAAATAATGAGAAAACTAGGAGGGAACTCCAGACAAATAAAAAGACTAAAAACCCAAACATGGGTTTGTCATAAATACTTTGCCCTTTTTTTTTCTTCCTTTAATTTTTGTCTCTTTCTAAACCCATCTGTTTCATTTTTTGTTTCATTTTTTTTTTTTTTTTGGTTTTCTTCTTTAGTCTTTTTTTTTTTTAATTTATGTACTTCTCATTTGTTTTTTGTTTTTTTTTTCACCTGTTTTGGAACCTTTAGACTCTTTTAAAAAAAAATTGAAGTGCCCTTACACATTTTTTTAATAAAAAAATGTGTTACCTTTTGTTTTATTTAATAGGAACATAATTATATATTTCTTCTCAACAATTTTCTATCTCTATACTTTGTCATCCTCCCAACCAAACACATATGAGTGAAAACTAAATTTCTACTATCCTCCCACTTTTCTATCCATTTCTCATTTTCTATCCTCCCAATTTTCCACCACTTCAACCAAACGGACCCTTAATGAGATTTGACTTAGGCGTGTCTCACACATTGAGGCAAAAAGAAAAGAAACCAAAAGAAATACAAGGCCATTTGGCCACTTAGGTGAAGAGCTGAATTTCTAGTTTGTGTGAGAGAAATGCAAAGAGATAGAGAACTTCAGTGAGAGGTGCAGTCCAAAAGAAATGGAGAGAAATACAGTGAGAGTGTGTTAGAGTGAAAAAAAAAAAGGAGAAATTTTTCTTTCCTAAAGCTACACACAAGGAAGATAAATTGGTATTCTCTTGGAGGTTTTTTGGGTGCTACAACCACAAAGTGTTGGAGTGAGCTTTAGTGAGAGGTGCAATTTGAAAGAAATAGAGAGAAATACTGAGAGTGAAAAAGAAAAAGGAGACTGAAAGCTCGGAATTGTGTTGAAAACACAAGAGCAATTTAGAGCTCCCAACTAAAGTTACGGCTCGATAGTTTTTACACTAACTTAATACAAAGTGTGGAATAGTGTAAATGCAAGCAGATAAGCAAATAAACTATTCTAATCCATAAACTAAGCAACACAGCAGTATAATGGAAAATAAAAGAGTAGGGAAGAAAGATGCAAACACAGAAAACACCAAGACGTGGTTTCGAAGAGGAAACCGAAGAACTCGGCGAAAAACCTCTCCGCCGCCCTCCAAGCGGAAATC
Source organism: Quercus aquifolioides (assembly GCA_019022515.1). Classification (NCBI taxonomy): domain Eukaryota; kingdom Viridiplantae; phylum Streptophyta; class Magnoliopsida; order Fagales; family Fagaceae; genus Quercus; species Quercus aquifolioides. The sequence goes on along the minus strand of CM032335.1, from coordinate 736,488 downwards.
GATCCACTAGACAATCAGTTGGGATACATGGGTTAGCAAGAGACCCTCCAAGCCTAATCTACCCGATGTACCTAAGCCCTCCAAGCTCCTACTCCAACAAGGCTTCTCGGAACCGTGTCTTGTCTAGCACCCCGGATCCCGCAACAAGCTCCATGTTGCATCTGCCATTCCAGGCTTCTTCCAATGCTTCCCAGCAGCACCAAAATGTCACTCAACACTCTCAAAGGGTGTGGTAAGTGTTTGGGCTATCAACCTCTCAATGGTGTGGAAATGGAGAGGGAAGGGTTGAGGAGATACCACAAGCAAGTGTATAGAGAAAGGTAGGGATGACAATCTCTAATTCCCAATGTGTTTGGCTAGGGTTTTCTCTCTGAAGCATTCCTCAACATTTGTGGGTAATGAGGGTATATATAGGATAGGTGCAAAATGTGTGAGTCAGTCAGTACAGGCTGGCAGAACAGCTTGTCTCGCGGGTGTCTCGCGGGAAGGCCTTACCCGCGAGATACTCGCGAGAGACAACTGTCTCCACCTGGCCTGACTCTTTGCATTCCAGCACGTGTAGGGCACATGCTTCACTTCGCGGGAAGCTAGGCCACGATATACCCGCGAGAATCCTTCAACCTCCAAATGCTTGAGTCTTCACACACTCTCTCTATCACACAACCCTTATAACAAATCCCATAACAAATATAGGGTATAAACGATTGATAATAATTACAATCAAATTTGGCACGGAATAAAAGCCAACAAAATACATAGTTGTAAATAACAACTTTACAGAGACATTTTTCTTTACTTAAGCTTCACACAAGGAAGATAAATTGGTATTCTCTTGGAGGTTTTTTGGGTGCTACAACCATAGAGTGTTGGAGTGTTCAAAGGGAAGATCTTAGCTACTGGGTTTTGTGGTGTGATTGTATCTACTCCTTGAGAGATTCATTTGTTGCATATCCAATTTATTGTGGACTCATGTTTGGCATAAACTTGAGTACAAAGAGAAGATCTTAGCTCAAGCTACACACAAGGAAGATAAATTGGTATTCTCTTGGAGGTTTTTTGGGTACTAGAACCATAGAGTGTTGGAGTGTTCAAAGGGAAGATCTTAACTACTGGATTTTGTGGTGTGATTGTATCTACTCTTTGATAGATTTATTTGTTATATATCCAATTTATTGTGTACTCAAGTTTGGCATAAACTTGAGAATTGTAATCTCTATTTTCATAGTGGATATTTTTTGGAGCCGCCTTATGGTTTTTCCCTTTACACCAGAGTGTTTTCTATGTAAGATTTTGGTGTTCTTTTGTGGATGTGTTTTTTATTAGTGCTTGCTGAAATTTTTGTTTCCATATATATTGCTATTGCTTGATAGTCATTTATTTTAATTCACACATAGACATTGAGGAGATTTAGGATTTTCCCTAACAAGTGGTATCAAAGCTTTTTGGTTGCTTGGGTTTGATTATCTATGTTGGATTTTAGACCCCTATAAAACACAATATGTTTAACCTAATTTATTAGCCAAGTTGTTACTTAGGTTAATCATTCAGATTTAGGTTAAACATACATCACATGCAATCAACACAATGGAAATTAAATGTGTAAAGTTGTGATTTACAACTATGTTTTATGTTGGCTTTATTCCATGACAAAAAGTGTTGTAATTGCTTTAATTTTGTTCCTTGTATTTTGTGGGATTTTATTGTATTGGGTTTAGTATTAAGTTGGTGAAGAATCGAGCATAAAATGAAGAATCAGTGGATTTCGCGAGTGTCTCGCTAGAAGCTAACCCGCGAAAGAGCCACGTGAGAAGCACATGCTGGAAGCTGAAGAGTCATGCCAGCCTGGAGGATTTCGCGAGTGTCTTGCGGGTAAGGCCTTCTCGCGAGATACTCGCGAAACTCTCTGCCTGGAGGATTTTTAAGTGTGACTTTCTTACCCTTCACCCATACTATATATACCCTCATTACCCACAAAAGTATGAGAGGTCATTCAGAGAGAAAAACCCTAGATAGGTTTTCAACAACAACACAAACTCATTTTTAGAGAGAGAGCTACTCATCCTTAGTGAAGAAATCATTCTGGCATCTTCTCCTTCCCTCTCCCATTGTCAAACCTTGAGAGGAGATTTGTACCCAAACACAACCCACACCTATTCAGAGTGTAGAGAGTGTTTTGGAGCTTGGGAAGTTTTGGGGATTTGCCAAAAGAAGCCGATGAGGCTTGGCGGATGCAATCAAGCGTATTGCGAGATCCAGAGAGCTAGACAAGACAAGGTTCCGAGAAACCTTGTTGGAGTAAGAGTTTGGAAGGCTTAGGTACATTGGGTAGATTAGGCTTGGAGGGTCTCTTGCTATTCCTGTATCCCAACTTATTGTCTAGTGGATCGATTTATCGCTTGGAGGGCGGTGGAGAGGTTTTTCACCGAGTTCTTTGGCTTCTTCTTCGATATCACATCGCCGTGTTATCTTGTGTTTTCATCTCTCTTCCCTTACTCTTGTGCTTTACTTTTATTGTTTGTTGTCCATGTTTATGCACTAGAGTAGTATTGGTTGTTTGCACTTCATTTACTTTTGTTTCCGCACTTAGATAAGTTAGAGTAAAATCAACCGAGCCGTAATCTTTTAATTGGGGGCCTAAACAAGCTCTTGTGTTTTCACACATTTTCGAGCTTTCAAAATGACACAGGATGTGATGATCTAGGAAAACGAATGAAACAGTCTAGTTTCAAGGTTAAAAACCGAGGAAAGATTTAACCTAAACAATTCACAAGGCAACAATTCATTAATAAAACAAAAGTTTTTACAATAGACTTAACCCTAAATCTAATGCTACCTCTTGTAATACTTACTCATATGATCACACACAACTCTGAATCTATGGTCTCTTCTATTATGAATTTGTTGTACACAAACACTTTAGTTTGTGACTTTGAGAGCTCCAATCAAAGATTTAGACCATCAACTATGATGTCTAGTGATGACAGCAACTTCTACAACACCAGATCTTGAGTTTCTTCAAAGAATATTATCGGTAGAAGATTTGAGAGAGTTTTCGATGCAAAAACCCTAGATCTACAATAGGAGGGAAAGAATCACTCTTTTCACTCTAAAAACCCACTTTAAAATGTGCCTTAGGGTTTCCTTTATATACCAGGAGAATTAGATTTGAAATACTAATCACTTACTAGGCTTAATGAGTTGTTAGGCTTTAATTTAATTCTGCAAATTCGTGTCTTGATTGGTCGAGCCTTTCTCTCAATCCGTCAAGCCTGGCATATTTCGAATTCCTGAACTTGTAGGTTCCTTGTTCTTGTATTCTGACTTGCAACATCTTGAGCATTATCTAATATACTTTATAGGCTCTATGATCTATACTTAGACAAGTTTGTGCTCATGGTTTGCCTATTGTTCTAAACTTTTAGAACCTAACAGTCTTGCATTGGATTAAGTGGAGAGTATGACTATGAATACTATGGTTAAACTCTCAACGTCAAATTATTTGATTTGGAAGTCGATGATGGGGGATGTCCTTTATTGCAAGGACTTGCATGACTCTATTGAGGTTGATAGCAAGGAAGTTGTTAGGTTCTAAGGTCTTAGGATTTTATGTATTTAGAACTCTAATTTGTAATGTTGGCAAACCATGATCAAAACATTGTATTTAGTCTGGTTTAGACTTGCTCAAAATTGGTTTAATATTGTAAAATTGGAATCGAGTGGTTGCAGAAGTACTTGGGACTTTCGGCCTGGCTCGATCGATCGAAGAATAGACTCGATCGATCGAAAATCGTACAGGTTGAAATTTCTGCAGAATTTCCAACTCAGCCCTACTTCATTAAACGTTTAGGGTTTTATGTTTTTACCCTAGGTATATAAACTAAACCCTAGCCACGTTTTTGAAGGTTGTCCATATTGCTTTGTTGCTCATACATTGCTGTTTTGTGTGAATCTCGTGTGAAATCTTTGAGGAGACTTCCTTTACACAAAACTTAGGGTTTTCAAGGTAGAAATGATTTCAACATCTTGAAGATCATTACAATTGCAACCACTGGAACTTAAAAGAAAAGCAAGCGGGGAGCTTGTAGCTGATTGAGGAATTCAAGAAAGAAGTAGTCCGTGGATTCGGAGCCTTCGCGTGGTCGTGTCAGGAAGTTCTACTGGTGGGTAGCATTAGGAAGTCGAGCGGGGAGCTTGTAGTCCTTTTGTAAGAACTTCAATTCTTTCATAGTGAATTCTGTTATGCCTTGAGGATCGGTGGGTCAAATCCTCCCCAGGTTTTTACCGTGTGGTTTCCTGGGTGATCATATCTTGTGTTCATTTATTTTCCGTTGCTTTATATCTTGATATGATTATTTGATTGCTTTAACCTAGAATTGCATAATTTGACTAAGTATCAACTTGGCTAATTAATCTAGGCTACGCAATCTGTGTGTTTAAGGGGTCTAAATTTCCATCAAGTGGTATCAGAGCGGGTAGCTCTTTTGTTTGAGATTTCTATCTCTGAGCTGATCCTTGACCCCAGTTGTCATGGAGCATGGACACTCTTTGTTTGTTCCTCCTCACTTTGATGGGAACAACTATGCTTATTGGAAAGTAAGAATGAAAGCATTCCTGAAATCCATTGATGAAAGGGTTTGGAATTCCGTTGAATACGGATGGGAGAAGCCCACTACTCCTGTGAGTGAGTGGCAAACTTCTGAAAAAGAAGCAGCAGGCTTCAATAGCAAAGCTATGAATGCCATCTTCAATGATGTTTCTATGGAGGAATTTAAGAGGATCTCTAATGTTGAGGTTGCTCATATTGCTTGGAAAATTCTCCAAACTGTGCATGAAGGCACAAAGGCTGTTAAGATTAATAAATTGCAACAATTGACTTCTAGGTTTGAGAGTATTAGGATGTCTGATGATGAATCCTTTGATGAATTTTATGCCAAACTGAATGATATTGTCAATTCTGCTTTTAATTTGGGTGAAATCTATGATCAACCTAAAATTGTTAGGAAGATTCTTAGATCTTTAACTGAAGACTTTAGACCCAAAGTGACTGTCATTACTGAAAGCAAGGATGTGGACTCCATTCCTGTTGATGAACTTGTAGGATCTCTTCAATCCTATGAATCTGACCTACCTAAAGTGAACAAATCCAAATCAATGGCTCTTAAGTCAGTTGATGATGTTGATGGTGGTGGATTTGATGATGAGCTCTCTGCTACAGAGATTGCCTATCTTGCCAAAAAACTTTAAGAACTTTCTTAGAAATACCAATAGAAAGGCAAGAGGTACTTACACTGCTGAACCTAGAAATTTTAGGAAGAATGATCCCAATAAGGTTAATAACTTTGAAAAACCTAATGAAAAAGTTGGTCAATCTTCAAATAACTTTTTGGGTCCTCAGTGTTTTGGATGTCAAAGGTATGGTCATGTGAAATCTGAATGTCCTACATTCTTGAAGACTAAGGGTAAAGCTATGGCTGTAACCCTTAGTGATAATGAGGTTTCTGATGATGAGTCCGGTGGTGACGAGGATGGAAACTTCATTGCTTTCACAGCTACTGCTATGGTCAGTGAAAGCGTATCTGCTGAAGAGAACCTTTCTGATGGGGAACTCTCTGAAGATGCAGATCTTCAAGAGGCCTATAACAAACTTTGCAAAATTGCTGCAAAGGATGCTATGAAAGTTGAACTTGGCCTAAAGAAAATTGATTCTCTGGAGCTTGAAAAGAAAAATTTGCTTGTTAAACTGTTTGATGCTAATGAGCTTTTGAATAATGTTAAATCTGAGAACATGCTTTTGCTTGATAAAGTTAGAACTTTAGAACATGATTTATCTGTTGCTAGATCTGCTAGTTCTAAACTTGATCACATGTTGAATGTTCAAAAGTATCCTTCTGATAAATCTGGTTTGGGATATGTTGAAAGCATCTTTGATTCTACTCCACATTCCACAAATTTTGTTCCTGCATCTTCTTCTGAACCTTCTGTGAGTGAGGTTGTGAGTGAAACTGTCAAACCACCTGTGAGTGAGGTAGTTAAACCTGTAGAAGTTTCACCACCTAAGAAGTTTAGGGTAGACTTAAGAGAATCTAAACCTAGGGAGCCTACCAAATCTAAGGACAAGATGCATGGTAAACCTGCTTGGGTTTGTCATTATTGTGGTAAGTCTGGACACATTCGTCCTAACTGTTACAAGCGTCAAGCTGATAAGAGAGCAACTAAACCAAAAGTGCCTGTGCCTCAAGCACAAGATCCTATGGCACTAATTGGTGAATTGGTAAAGGTGTTAAACCTTTATTCCAATCCTGGAGTTGGGAATCACTTGAATGTGAATAAGAACTCCAATGCTCGTGGTGCATCTAAAAAGTCTTGGATGCAAAAGACTCGAACTAACTGAGTCTTTCTGACATGGTCCTTGTGCTTAATTGCTCTATTCTTTGGTGACCATTGTTCTTTGGTTTTTTTTTTTTTTTTTTTTTTTTTTTTTGTTCTAGGACTTGCATTGCATTACATTCATGCATTTCATTCTAGGATTTATTTGTTTTCTCTTTTAATAATAATAATAATAATAATAAAATAAAAAATAAAAAAAGGAAAAGGAGAAAGCAAAAATTATGTTAGACACTATTTTTCTTGATTTTTGAAAAACAAGGTTGGTCTATCTTTTGACACATGTCATGTTCTGTGTACCTTGTTTAACTTTGATGAACTTATTCATTGCACTTGACTAGTTGAAACTTTGTAGTGCATGTTGTGTGGGAAAGATGTGTGTGGTTTTTAATCACTTTGTCTTAATCATGAAGTCATATGTTATTTAACTGTCGGACTTGATTTTTTTTGAGAAAGGCATAAATAACCATCTCACCACTGTTCACTAGCCAATCATGAACACCTTAGTGCATATCATAAGATTTTGTGTACTTGTTACACATACACAAAAAGAACATAAGGTGATGCCTCGGCTTAATTGCTTAATGCTTAAAACTGGTGTGTACTATTAGGCTTGATGCCAATTCACTTAATTCAAACCGGTGTGTATTATTAGGCTTGATGCCATTTCACATAATTTATTTCACATTCTAAGAGGCAAAAATACAAGAAACTTACATGATTGCAAGCTTTTGTTCTAGGAGATGTGGGAGTTATATGATGTAACTCTTTAGGTGATAGTCTCTTTTAAATTCTATGTGATGAATTGTGTAGACTTTGTTTTTGATTTCTATTCACATATCACCTCACATGTATCTCAAGTTTTTTGCTAGTATCACACACTACACAAGTTACTCTTTGTTAAACACTGTACATACTAGTGTGTGTTTATGGTCTGACCAACCAAGTTTGAAAATATCTTGAGATTTGTGCACAACATTTTTGTTGCTTGAGAAAATTCAATGGGAGAATGATTGAAACTCGTTTTTGACAAAATTTGGGTTTAAAAATTTGGGGTTTTGAAAAAGCATTTCATCTCATACTCATGCATTTTGTTTTTACAATTTAATGCTTTGAGGAGTTGTTTTTAAAAATTAGGTTTGTGTCTTTCAAAACTGGATTTTTTTAAAAAAATTTAGTGAGCCTCTGCCCATTTCAATCGATCCAGTTTGTTTTTCGATCGATCGAAAAAGTGCCTTAGTTTGTTCTAAAATGACTGTCACATTCGATCGATCGAATATCGTGAAAAAGCTTTTTAAAAGGTTCTTTTCTGACTTTTTCAAAGTTCCTATTCAAAACTTTTCAAACTTTTTTCTCTCTCTCCGCGTTGGCAAGGCTCCACCTAGAGATTTTTGTTGTTTTCCTCCGTTGTTTTTGCAAGATCTCTCTCTCCTCAAGCCGGTAAGACACTTTTGCCCTTCCTTTTGATTTTATTTTCATCATTTCATGCATATATTCATGCATTGAGGGGCGATTTTCGCAATGTGCTATTTTGGGATTTTCTTTTGTTTCAAGCCATAATTTATGCAATTGATCATTGGGTTTTTGTGGGGACATGCTATAGACATGATCTAAATAGTTTAATTTGATCAATTTTGGTTTTGATATGAAATTGAAAAATCTAGGGTTCCTAATTGATCCGATTTGGGGATTTTGTTAAATTGAGTAGAATTTGATGAAATTGGCTTGTTGTATTGATGAAATTAAGCATTATAATCTATGTGTTGTGTTGTATGATGCTCAATTCATCATTTTGTGTTAAAAATTTTCAAGTGGTGTTAAATTTTTGGAGTTTTTGTTAAGAAAATTCCCTGCTCAAGCCAATTTTGTCAATTTAATCTCAATTGAACTTAATTGCTCACTGCATTAGTACATGCATCATGGCATTGTATCTGCTCATGCATCATATAGATTTTAATTCTATTGTTTTTTGTGCTAACTTGCAGTCTGCCTTTGGTTTTGTTTTTCTTGTGTTTTCTTTTGGTTTTCTCTTTGTGTCTCTGTCCTTTCCTTAGCATCATGCCTAGGAAAACTAGAGCCCGTAGGACTATTCATTCTTCTTCTCCGTCCCCTCCTTCCTTTGACTGTGAGAAGTTTTCGAGTGAGAAAAACCAAGAGATTTTTGATAAGCTTAACATTAGGAGAAAGATATGGCTGAACGTTCTGTGTTGTTAGATGAACTCGATCCTGCCATTAGGGCAAATTTTGAGCGTCGAGGCTGGTTACCTCTGGTGAATGTTTCTGATCCTCCTCCACCTTCTGCCTTGATTAGAGAGTTCTATTCGAACATCTCTATCCGCATCTATGATTCCAACACTTTAGTAAAGAGTTGGATACGAGGCGTAGAGTACACCATTACTCCTCAGGTAGTGGCTGATGCTCTAGGGGTACCGTTGGTCCAGCATCCTGTTTTGTCTTACATCACTGGTACTACTGTCCAGTGGGGTTCTGATCCTCGGATCACTTCTGCTGAGCTCTCCGGGTTACATTATCTTTTCTTTAGGATAGCTTGCCATTCTATCTGGCCCATTTCCCATGTTCACACCATTCCTCTTGAGAGGTGTGTATTTTTGTATGCCTTAGTTAATGATGCTCCTATCAGTTTTCTTCATCTTTTTCTTCGTTCTTTGAACGATGTTTATAGGAGTTCATCCTCTTCACATGCTCTTGTACATCCTATTTTCATTCATAGGATTCTTCTTTATCTTGATCTTAGTGGCTTTCCTTCCTCTGAGCCTGTTCATGTGATAGCTCCTATAGGTGCGTCTTTTCTTAGACAGAGGGCCGCTCATCTTCGAGCTGGTTCTAAACACCCTAGATCTGAGCCTTCTAGTAGCGTACCTCCTCCTTCTTCTTCTGCAGGTCTTGCTGGTGAGGATATTCCTGATCCAGTTGGTGATGATGCTGCTGCTGCTGATGTTCCTCCATCTCCTTCGGCCGACTTCGATGTTCGTCGTACTTTGGAGACTGTCATGACCGTTCAGGCGGCTCATGGTTAGATTTTGGTGGACTTGCTGGACGAGATTCGTGCTCTCCGAGCTGATTTAGCGCGTCTTCATTCACCCTCACCACCTCCTTTTGATGGCGACTTGTGATTGCTCTTTGGCATTCCGTCACAAAAAGGGGGAGTGGAGTTTTGACATGTAGGGGAGATTTTGTAGTTAGGGGGAGATTTTTGTTTTTAGATTCTATCTAGGTGCTTCACTTTGTATATCATTTTTGGGGATATTCATGTTAGGGGGAGTAACATTGATTGATATACATGATATTTTTTATTGATTCTTGTTGCTTTATGATTCACTGCGTATTGATTTATATTTATGACTTGATCATTCTTATATGTCTTTATTTTGTGTTGTGTGAATCTTACAAGAATGTTATACCTGTTGTTTTACTCTTTTCTGTCACACATGCGTTTATGCGTTTGTTGAGTATTTCAGGAATATACAGGTTGATTCAACTAAGCTGCTGTCTACACTTGCAACCGATGGATAGTAGTTAGGCTGAATTTGATTTTATGAGCATTACCTTTGTAAAGGGCTGTTTATGTGTAAAACTTTGAGCTGTTAATTAGGGTTTTGTCACAGATTGCCAAAGGGGGAGTTTGTTAGGTTCTAAGGTCTTAGGATTTTATGTATTTAGAACTCTAATTTGTAATGTTGGCAAACCATGATCAAAACATTGTATTTAGTCTTGTTTAGACTTGCTCAAAGTTGGTTTAATATTGTAAAGTTGGAATCGAGTGGCTGCAGAAGTACTTGGGACTTTCGGCCTGGCTCGATCGATCGAAAATCGCACAGGTTGAAATTTCCGCAGAATTTCCAACTCAGCCCTACTTCATTAAACGTTTAGGGTTTTGTGTTTTTACCCTAGGTATATAAACTAAACCCTAGCCACATTTTTGGATGTTGTCCATATTGCTTTGTTGCTCATACATTGCTGTTTTGTGTGAATCTCGTGTGAGATCTTTGAGGAGACTTCCTTTACACAAAACTTATGGTTTTCAAGGTAGAGATGATTTCAACATCTTGAAGATCATTACAGTTGCAACCATTGGAACTTAAAAGAAAAGCAAGCGGGGAGCTTGTAGTTGATTGAGGAATTCAAGAAAGAAGTAGTCCGTGGATTCGGAGCCTGCGCGTGGTCGTGTCAGGAAGTTCTACTGGTGGGTAGCATTAGGAAGTCGAGCGGGGAGCTTGTAGTCCTTTTGTAAGAACTTCAATTCTTTCATAGTGAATTCTGTTATGCCTTGAGGATCGGTGGGTCAAATCCTCCCCAGGTTTTTACCGTGTGGTTTCCTGGGTGATCATATCTTGTGTTCATTTATTTTCCGCTGCTTTATATCTTGATATGATTATTTGATTGCTTTAACCTAGAATTGCATAATTTGACTAAGTAACAACTTGGCTAATTAATCTAGGCTAACCAATCTGTGTGTTTAAGGGGTCTAAATTTCCATCAGAAGTCAATATCGTATTGGGGAATATACCGTACCAGCCATTAAACTAGTATCAATACTCGTCCAAAACGTACCGAAAAAAGTACCGGGTTTTATTGGCCTCTATCGGCCCATACTAGCCGGTATTGGCATTTTGGCCGGTACAATAAAAAAATTATTAATAAACATTTTATTTAATTTAATATATTGGTTAATGTACTTAAGCTTATATGTTGGCTTATAAAATATGTGGATTTTAAATTTTATGTTGATAAACATAAAAATTAATAAATTCATACTTACATTAAAAATACAAATAGATATTTATGTATAGAAATATATAAATAGCGATAAACCCGAAATGGTATATTGGTGTCAACCAGTACCCAAATATTTTGTTCCCTTGGCCAAACCAAAACAACCTTTGTACGAAATTGACTCCCTTGTGTGATAGTGTCAAGACTAGTGATATATATGATAGAGACTGGGAGAAGTTAAGTAGAAAAACTATTGGGTTTTTCTAAAAACATCCCTTATCATTTGTAAATAGTACTGATGTGGATAATACTAATTATAACTTTCTGTTTTAAAGAAAAAAAAATGTGGGACTTTAATGCATAAAATGAATTTATTCAACCAAGATATTCCTCACATTACATGAAAAGTAACATGACATCCTTATAGGACGTACACTCTGCGTTTAATATATATGTGTTACTTTCATTTATATTAGTCTCACAAACTTACATACCTAAAAATATAAACACAAATTAAAATGGCCACACATAGGGTGAGAGAAGATTGCTTTAGTTATTAGAAGCTTGCATCTCCAGTTGCTGACACAAACTTCGCATGGTTGGGCGAGATTGTGGATTGGTAGGTAAACATGAAACTGCTAAGTTCACTATTAAAGCTAACTCATAAGCAATCTTTTGACCTGTGGAAGGTGAGAGACGATCATTTATCACATCTTTGAGGTGGACATTTATACCAACTAAAGAATGTAGATTTGTAAGGAGTTCACCTATGTAAGGTTGAATTTATTCAATCATGTGTTGGCTTTATTCCATGCCAAATTTGCTTGTAATTTAGCAATTAGATACCCTGTATTTAGGTGGGATTTATGTAAGAGTTGTGTGTGAGAGAGTGTGAAGAAAACTCAAGATGTGTGCACTCAAGAAGAGCCTCGCGACTGGATCTCGCGACTGGCAAGTCGCCAAAGGTGGCACACGTGTGAAGCATGTAGGGGAGCTGAAGGGTCACGACAGCTGGAGCACTACAGGACAAAACTTCCAGTCTGGCCAGGCAGTTAGCTCGCGACTCAAACTCGTGACTCGTTCCAGTCGCGAGGTTGAGTCGCCAGAATGCCCTGTTTGGTTGAAACATGACTTTTCGCATTCCTCATACACACTACTATAAATACCCTTATACCCACAAAATGTAGAGAGCTTCCAGAGAGAATTTTGAGAGAGAAACCCTAGAGAAAAACAAGATTGACTCATCCACAATCTTTATCATTTGATTCTCCAAATTCCTCTTCTTTCACCCTTTCCATTAACATATCCTTGAGAGGTACATTTGCCAAATCCTTATCTCACCATACCCATATCAGTGAGGAGGTGTTTTGGTACTTATGAAGTAGTTCAGAGAGGACCAATTCATTTGGTTGATGCAATAGGCTTATTGCGGGATCTAGTAAGTTAGAGAAGACAAGGTTCGGCGTAATCCTGTTAGAACAAGAAGCTTGGAGGGCTTAGGTGCACTAGGTAGATTAGGCTTGGAGGGTCTTCTGCTATTCATGTATCCCAACTTCATTCTCTAGTGGATTATTGACTGCTTGGAAGGTGGCGGAGAGGTTTTTCGTCGAGTATTTTGGTTTCCTCTTCGATAACACATCGCCGTGTTATCTTTGTGTTTGCATCTCTCTTTCCTTTCTTTTTACCTTTTAATTGTTGCTGTGTTTGTAATTAATTATGGTTTAGAGTGTGTTACCAATTTGGATATAGCTTATATTTCATATTCCGCACATATATTGTTTGATTATAAGCTTGTGTTGGTATTTTTGTATTTAGGGGTCTAAACGTTCATTGGTGTTTTATACGCTATTTGAACTTTCAGCTTGGATGCTTCCCCATAAGAACTTCAAGTACCAAAACACCAAAACTATAAACGTCACATTTTTCAGTCACCGCCATTGTGTAAGCAACCTCTGCAAAAAAAAAAAAAAAAATCAAATGTGAAGACAAGATTTGACTTAAAACAAGTACTCTAATATTACAAGAAACTACTAGTTATTCAGATAATGGATCAAAATGAATTATTTTATAACAACATTACTATTATAAATTTTCTTTTATTGAAAAAAGTAAGCAATTGTCATTTGTTACATTATTATTATTATTATTACTATAAAAAGTAAGAAGATCATGATGATGGCTTAAATGTATATAGCCTATTTGGTGCAAGATAACAAGATTCAATTGCAAAAATTAAGAAGTAGAAGAAACAAAAAGTACACTCTTAACCCTTAAAGATTGGTGTTGTTTTCATGTTGGCCATTCATATTTGATTCAGTTTTCATATTAGCCATGTTGTTTGTTTCTGTAAAGTTATGATTTATAACTATTTTATGTTGGCTTTGATTTCATGCTAAATTTGATTGTAATTTTGTTCAATCTTATGTACTCTATATTTTATGTGGGATTTCTTTGTAAGGGTTGTGTGTGAGAGAGTGTGAAGACTCAAGGCAAATTGAAGACCAAAGATGTTTTTGCGGGTAGCTCGCAAGTAGCCTTCTCGCTAAGTGAAGCATGTGCTCAGCACATGACTGGAATGCAAAGAGTCATGACAGATGGTGATAGTTGGTTTTCGCGAGTGTCTCGCAGGTAAGGCCTTCCCGTGAGATACCAGCGAAACATTCTATTTTACTATTTTGTCATATTTGATACACCCTGTCTCTACCCACAATATATACACACACATTACCCACAAATTGAAGGAGTGCTTTTAGAGAGAAAACCTTAGCCACAAACCCTTAAGAATTAGAGATTGTCATACCCACAATCCTCTACACAATCCATTGTGGTTTTCCTCAACTCCTACCTCTCCATTTCCAAATCCTTGAGAGATTGATAGCTCAAACACTTACCACACCCATCCTAAGTGTAAGGTGAGGTTTTGGTGCTGTTGGGAAGCATGGGAAGAAGCCATTTATTTGGTGGATGCAATCGGGTTGAATTGCATGATCTAGAGAGCTAGAGAAGATAAGGCTTGGCGAAGTTAGTTGGTAGTAGGAGCTTAGAGGGCTCGAGTACATGGGGCAGACTAGGCTTGGAGGGTCTTTTGTTATTCGTGTACTCCAACTTATTCTCTAGTGGAACGATTTATCGCTTGGAGGGCGGCGGAGAAGTTTTTCACCGAGTGCCTCGGTTTCCTCTTTGATAACACATCGGCGTGTTATTTTGTGTTTGCATTCTTCTTCCCTACTCTTTTAGCTTTCATTTTACTGCTGTGATTTGATGAATATGGCTTAGAGTAGTTATATTGTTTGTTTGCTCGCATTTACTTTATTCCACACTTAGTTTAAGTTAGAATAAAATCAACCGAACCATAATTTTAATTTGGGGGTCTAAACAGCTCTTGTGGTTTCACACACTTTTGAGCTTTCAATTGATATCAGAGCGTGTACACTTGCTGTGGTTTCATTACCTAAGTGTGATCTTAGACCCTTTTTGAGATGGATCGATCTCAATCGCTCCTCCATACTTTAATGGGAGCAATTATGCTTTTTGGAACGTCCGTATGAGGGCATTTCTATGCTCTATTAATGATAGTGTTTGGGACAATGTCGAGATAGGATGGACTAGGCTGGAAGCTGCCAATCCACATGGGATAAGGCGGCACTTGCGGCGGCTAATGCTAATAGCCAGGCTTTAAATGCTATTTTCTGTGGTGTTTCTCCTAACGAATTTCACAGGATCTCTCATGTCACAATAGCCAAGGAGGTGTGGCAAATCTTGGAGATGACCTATGAAGGCACCAAGAAGGTGAAGGACACCAAGTTGCAAATGCTTACCACACGCTTTGAGGATCTGAAGATGAGTGAAGACAAGTCATTCGACTCATTTTATGGGAAGCCAAATGAAGTGGTGATTGGAAAATTCAACTTGGGAGAAAAGATGAAGGATTCCAAGATTGTGAGGAAGATTCTACAATCATTGCTAGAAAGTTTTTGTGCAAAGGTCTCTGTCATCGAAGAGAGCAAAGACCTTGATGAGATTAAAATTCAAGAACTCATCGGTTCTCTTCAAACTTATGAGCTATCTCTACCATCTAAAAGGAAAAGCAAATCACTTGCTCTCATGATAGTCAATGAGAGATTGGAAGCTTAAGACTCCTCAGATGAGGATGAGGTTGATGAGGATGTGGTGTACCTTGCTAAGAACTTCCGTAAGTTCCTAAAGTCCAAAAGAGATGGAAAGTCTTTTGAGAGGGGCAAATTCTCAAAGTTTAAGAGGGACAAGAAAGAATTCAAGAAGAAGGATTCAAGAGATTCCTCACCATCTAAAATGGTCACATGCTTTGAGTACAAAGACATGGGCATGTGAAGAAAGAATGCCCCATGTATTTGCAAGCAAAGGGTAAAGTCTTTGCAACTACCCTTAGTGACTCAGATGGTTCAAATTCGGACTCGGAAGAAAGTTGTGACAGAGTAGGAAACTACTCTACATTTATGGCTATTGCACCCATGGACTCATCAGAAGACTTGAATCTTCTAGTGGAAGAACTTGGTGAGCACACCGAAGCAAAGTCTATGGGAATTGGGGAAGAATCTGATGATGAAGATGAAGGAACCAAGGGATTGCAAGAATCCTATAACTCTCTTCTTGAGAAGACCGCAGAGTATGCTAGAGTGGCTAAAGCAGCCATTAGGAAAATGAAGAGGATACTCATGAGGTACAAAGAAGAGAAGTGTGAAGTTGAGGCGCTGAATGGAGAACTAACCGAAGCTTACTCTAAGATCAAGTTTTTGGAGCGTGAAGTGATTCAAGCTAATGCCAAAGTAGAGCGAGTTGCCTCCAAGAAGTTTGACAAAGTGCTTGCACATCAATGGCCATTTTTTGACAAAAGTGGCTTAGGATAGACCGCAGAGCAAGACTACAAGAGCATACTCATGAGGTACAAAGAAGAGAAGTGTGAAGTTGAGGCGCTGAATGGAGAACTAACCGAAGCTTACTCTAAGATCAAGTTTCTGGAGCTTGAAGTGATTCAAGCTAATGCCAAAGTAGAGCGAGTTGCCTCCAAGAAGTTTGACGAAGTGCTTGCACATCAATGGCCATTTTTTGACAAAAGTGGCTTAGGATATTCCAGAGAGAGTAGTTCAAGTGCCAATGTGTCCAAGGACATGAAATTTGTTAAGGCTAAGGAACCAATGGTAGCAACTCCAAGTGTTGAGAATGTAAAAGTGGAGAAGAAGCCAAATGGAGCTGTTCAAAAGGTTTTGACAAAACCTCAATATCCATTTGTGGCCAAACCCAAGGCTAAAGGGAAGTCTCTCCCAAAGTCTTAAAGAGGTCCTCAAGTTCAATACTTCTGCCACCATTGTGGAATTTGAGGACACGCAAGACCTAATTGTTATAAAATTCACACATTGAAGAAAGCAGATTCTCAAAGGCTAAGAGGACAAGGAAAGGGGAATTGGAACGCCAAGCAATCAAAAGGGAGAGAAGCTGATTCCGGTTTTGGTGATGTGATAAAGATAATAAATACCATCACTTCTTGTTTAGCAAGCTTCAGCCAAAGTTTTGAGAATTACAACTTTAGTACCCCATCCTTTAGGGACATCACCCCAAACGCACGTGCCGTGTGGGTGAAGAAGGGTACATAAGCATAAGCATTAGACCTTGTCCATGCATCAATTTTTCCTATATGTTGTGATTTTGGTTGGTTGTTTGCTTATGTTTCCCATTCTAGCATGTTTCTTTTCAAGTTTGTTTTATACTTGTTGTTTTGTTGTTCTTACTTTATATGTTATGTTTTTTTAGTGTGTTGAAAATTTCAAAAACCCATAAAAATTGAAAAATCTCTAAAAAGTTTGATTGCTTTTGTTGTGTATATCACATGTGAGTTTGGCCTAATACCTCCGTATTAATGGCGTAGTGCATTTATGAGCTTAGCTTGTTATGTATGTAAATCTATCTTTGTGGGAAAAATCTTAAAATCTATGTGTGATTGTTGTAAATCGATCTTCTAGCTTGTCATGAATAATTAGTTAATAGTCTTGATGGTTTTGATATATGCATAGACTTGTGCTTATATATCTTCCCACACATTTTTATGTTTTTGCTTTATAGCTCAACAAATGTCAAATCTCAAAAAGAGATAGTGAGTTGCAAAAGCCGTTGCACATACTAGTATTTGATTAGGAAAAAGGGAAAGCGACTTGTATTGAAATATGTGGTGCCCAAAAAGCCAAAGGCTAATTCACAAAAATAAAATATCAAAAATTTCAGGCACCGATCTCAAAATGAGATGTACTGTTCTTAAGTGATCAAAAGTTATGAGTTGATTGAAGCCAAAAGAAATGCTTCAAAATTTTCTAATCATTCTCTTGTGGGAGGTCATATATGTTCATCTCTATAATTGATATAGACCACTTGACTTAGTACCAGTTGTGTATTACTTGATTGAATTGATCATTAAAGCTTCACTATGGACTAAGGACTGTCCCACATTTGATACACACATACAACACACAAGACTTTTGTTTAATGAATGCTTATTTCATTTGTGTGATTGTACATGTTCAAATGTGATGTGTATACTCAATTGCTTGTCAATCAAACCCAAAAAGTTTTTTGAGTACTTTATATGTTTTTAATAGTGCTTTTATGCTTTTGTGTTTTGATTTTTTGTTCATATTGCTTTTCTCATGTTTTTCTTCAAAAAACTCTCTCAGAGGCATTTTTGCAAGAAGCTCTCGACTAAGCTCTTCCCACGAAAATGGGATAAGGAAAAATAATGAAAACACAAAATTCAGATAGAAACTTTCACGACTATCTCGCGACTGTTTCACAAGTAAAGTCTACCAGCGAAAAATTTTGTGCTCCAGAGGCATTTTTCACGAGTAACTTTGCGGGAAGTTAATCCGCGAAAAACGCATGTTTTTCGGTTTTAAAGGGCAGATGTAGACAGTTTTTCAACATACCCTTTTTCCCTCAGTTTGCCTCCCTCGTGCCTCTCTCAACTCTAAACCTATTTTCACTCAAAAACCCAACCAAATCTCAAGAGAAAACTTCTTCAAATCATCTCTAAGGTATGCTTCTTCAATCTTTTTTCTTTATTTACTTAGATTATGCCTTAGATTCTAGGTTTTCTTTAGTTGGGTTCATTTTTGAAAAAGGGTTGGGAACTTTAAGTTTTGTAGAAATTTTTTTTCAATTCCTTGATTGGGCTTTGTCCCTTTTGCTTTAATTGCGTTTGTGTTGGCCCCTTGTGGCATCTAACATGTATTTAGGCAAGATTCACACATGTTCATGCATTGTTTACATGTTAATTGTGTTGGTGCATATCAAGTGTTTGATAAAATGCCCAAATGGCATTTTGATGTTGTTTTGGACTCCAATGAGTACGAAACTTTGGGGATTACCATGATTATACATGTTTATCATGTTTTGATCTTTGGTTGTGTCTTTTACACACTTTGACCCAAATGTGATTAGTCATGCCTTGTTCATGCATCACACATGCACACTTGATGCACACACTTGTTCACTTGTCATGTTTTGCATATCACCCATGCTAGATATATGTTGCTTACATGTTTAGCTCTTATAACATGATTTTTTGACTTTATTTATGTTCTTTTTAGGACTTTGTGCTTATTTACAAACTAAGTTGGTACTAATCAAGTTTGTGCTCCTATCTTTGTGTTCTTGCATTTGTTTGTGCTTTGTGAATGTTTTTGTAGATGTATGGTCGTTCCTCTCGTGGTAAAGACCATGTGATTGACCTTACGCATCCCTTGTATCAAAGAGGACCTGACATGCGTTCGATGACTCCAACAGCGAGAGATTCAAGACTCCCTTGGATTCTCAGACTTTCTCCAGCATTTTTAAGAATGCACCTACTGTAGTGGAACAGATTGTACGGTTTGACACCCTGGGATCCACTTTTATCCCTAAGATTTTTGCGGATAAAGATTGGGAAAATCTATTCGGAAACTTTGAGGATCTGGTTGATGAATTGGTTAAGGAGTTCTACTCGAATGCTAGATTCACCGGAGTTGAACTGAAGTGTTAGGTTCGAGGAAAGGATTTTATCATCACTCCGGACTATCTTGCAAAGGTCCTTCGCATCAATCAACCAGCAAATGTGGACATCTCTCCATATGATGACAGACTTACTCCAGTGACAGATATTCTTCAAATTCTAGGAGCTGAATATGAGGTCTCAGCCAAAGGCACATCCATTGGAACTGCGAAGTTTGGACCAGAACTAAAAACTCTTACATTGATCATGTTCTCCAACCTTTATCCACTGACCAACACTGAATTCATCAATCTTGGAAGAGCACAGTTCTTATGTGATCTCATCACAGGAGCTCCAGTTGATATTTGCACTCACATTTTCCAGACTATAGGGAAAACAACAACACAAATAGCAGTATGGATGTGTCTTCCTTTCTGCAATCTTATCATGAAAATAATGGGACTTAAAGGTGTTCATCCACCAAGAGATGGAACTATCCTAGTTCGTCATCAACCAATATCCATGGTGTCTCTTCAAATGAGCAAAAGTCACTCTTCTGCTGAACAGGAAAAGCAAAATCCGTCCAAAACACCAAAGAGTGAATCTTTCCCTCATGCCACTTCTTCCGGTCATTGCTCAGCTACTCATACTACCCCTGGGCATACTGAGACTGCATCTCCTCACACTCCTGAGCTGCAGTCAACTAGCACTTAGCCAGGACAATCTAGCTCTCATGCCGACAGGTTGACTATCTTGGTTGAGGGTTTGCATGAGTGGATCTCAGATGTTATCTACTCCACCAACAACCAGGTTCAAATGCATCTGTTAGGTTCTAAGGTATTAGGAACTAATGTATTAGAACTTCAATTTTTAATGTTGGCAAACCGTGATTAAAACGTTTTAGTCTTGTTTAGACTTGCTCAAAGTATATGTTTCTATGTAAAGTTGGAATTGAGTTACTGTAGGATTTACTGTATAAATTTGCTTGGCTTGATCGATCGAAAATTAGGCTCGATTGATCGAAGCTCGTGCAGATTATTTTTCTACAGAATTTTCCAACTCAGCCCAAGCCCGTTTGACGTGTAGGGTTTTATGTTTTGTCTTAAGTATAAAAAGAAAAACCCTAGCCACATTTTGAAGTTGCTCTTTATGCTGTGTGTGTGAATCTCTTGTGAGATCTAGAGGTGTTTGCCTTCACACATACTTTGGGTTTCAATCTCAAGATTGATGTCAAGAGTTTGGTGATCATTCGGTTGTAGAATCAAGAGCTTAAATATATACAAGCGGGAGTACTTGTGCTTGCTGGGAATCCAAGAAAGAAGTAGTCCGTGGACTCGAAGCTGTCACGTGATCGTAGTAGTAAGTTTCCTACTCAAAGTAGCAATAGGATGTTAGTGGTCTAAGTCGCTATTGTGTAAACTTCAATTCTTTCATAGTGGATTTGGTTTTACCTTGAGGATAGCTAGGTTAAATCCTCCCCAGGTTTTTTACCGGTTTGGTTTTCTCGGGTCATCGTATCTTTGTGTTCATTATTTTCCACACTTTACAATAATATGATATATGTGTGTTAACCTAGATTTGATAATTTGACTAAGTTAATCACTTGGCTAATTAACTAGGTTAATCTAGTTGTGTTTAAGGGGTCTAAAAACATACAGCGTCTAACAACCATTGAGACACAGTTAGATCAGATTCAACGCAAGCTAGAAGAGAGCCTTTAGCTATTCGTGCCAAAAAGGGGGAGAGCAACTCACTGTATAGTTTGGACGATAGCATATAGTAAGGGGGAGAGCATCACAAGAAAGGATGTGTGCATATTGAAAGGGGGAGTTTATGAGCTCAAAAGGAGAAAGCTGACATATACTTTTGAACACATACTTTTGGATAGTCTAACCATTGTTTGGCTAGTCTATTTTACAGCTTATTATTTTTTTACCTTTATAGTTTTTAAAACTCTTGGTTATTTACATTGCTTTCTTTTAAAGTTTTTAAAGTACCCTAGTAAAACTTTAAGTTTATTTTCAGTACTTTGTATATGTATCCTTGCATTGTAGCATTTGTTTAGTACTTTTAGTTTAATGCTTACATTATCTTTTGTACTACACACTTGTGCCTTTGTTGGATCTTGTATCCTTAATGCAAATACTTCTTGTATTTCACATTGGTTATGTGTTGGACATGCTATTGTTTTTTGCTTTGTTCTTAATTGCATTGCGTGTCCGGATGATCATTTACTAGCTAAATGTTCATTGTAGTGATTCTTTAATGACTGATCTTGTTTGATCAAGATATGCTTAATTGTTTATATATTGTTCATTACCTTGATTGCATTTTACTTGCTCATATACATACTGTGTATTCAACTTGTCATAAACTTAATTAAAGTTTTGTTTGTGTGCGAGTGTTTCAGGATATAGGTGTATACGTTCAAGTGCTTCATAGCTGTTAGATTAGGTGTGAGTGAGTTTTACCATTGTTCCCAAACTCACGTTTAAGTCTAGAGTCTGTTTTAGAAGTTTTGTCACGAATTAGCCAAATGGGGAGATTGTAAATTTATGATCTACAACTATTTTATGTTGGCTTTAATTTCGTGCCAAATTTGATTGTAATTTTGTTTAATCTTATGTACCCTATATTTCATGTGAGATTTCTTTGTAAGAGTTATGTATGAGAGAGTGTGAAGACTCAAGGCAAATTGAAGACCAAAGCTGTTTTCGCGGGTAGCTCGTGAGTAGCCTTCCTGCAAAGTGAAGCATGTGCTCAGCATATGACTGGAATGCGAAGAGTCATGATAGATGGTGACAACTGGTTTTCATGAGTGTCTCACGAGTAAGGCCTTCTCGCGAGATACCTCCGAAACATTCTATTTTGCTATTTTGTCATATTTGATACACCCTGTCTCTACCCACACTATATATACCCACATTACCCATATATTGAAGGAGTGCTTTTCGAGAGAAAACCCTAGCCATAAACCCTTGAGAGTTAGAGATTATGATACCCACAATCCTCTACACAATCCATTGTTGTTTTCCTCAACTCCCACCTCTCCATTTCCAAATCCTTGAGAGGTTGATAGCCCAAACACTTACCACACCCATCCTAAGTGTAAAGTGAGGTTTTGGTGCTACTGGGAAGCATTGGAAGAAGCCATTTATTTGGTGGATGCAATCAGGCTGAATTGCGTGATCCAAAAAGCTAGAGAAGACAAGGCTTGGCGAAGTCAGTTGGTAGAAGGAGCTTAGAGGGCTCGAGTACATGGGGTAGAGTAGGCTTGGAGGGTCTTTTGTTATTCATGTACTCCAACTTATTCTCTAGTGGAATGATTTACCGCTTAGAGGGCGGTAGAGAGGTTTTTGGCCAAATACTTCTTTTTCCTCTTCGATAACACATCGGCATGTTATCTTATGTTCGTATTCTTCTTCCCTACTCTTTTAGCTTTCATTTTACTACTGTGATTTGATGAATATGGCTTAGAGTAGTTATATTGTTCGTTCGCTCACATTTACTCTAATCCACACTTAGTTTAAGTTAGAGTAAAATAAACAGAGTCGTAATTTTAATTTAGGGGTCTAAACAGCTCTTGTGGTTTCACGCACTTTCGAGCTTTCAGTTTCTATTAATAATTTGGTGACACGTGGCATTATATGGGTGACGCGATTTAATGGATACCAAGTGAAAGCTCGAATTTGTGTGAAAATACAAGAGCTTGTTTAGACCCCAAAATTTAAATTATGGCTAGATTACTTTTACTCTAACTTATCTAAGTGCGGAACAAGAGTAAATGAAGCGCAATGAACCGATAACTACTCTAGTGCTTATGCATGAACAACAAACAATAAAAATTGAATGTTCAAATATGTATGTAAAACACCCTTGAACATTTAGACCCCCAAATTACAAATTACCAATTCAAGCTTATTATCAAACCATGCATGTGCGGAATATGAAAATAAGCTAAATTAGAATTGATAAAACAATCTAAACCAAATAATACCACAACCACAGCAGAAATTAAACAGAAAAGCTTAAGGGAAGAGAGATGCAAGCACAAAGACAACACAGCGATGTGTTATCGAAGAGGAAACTGAAGTCCTCAGCGTAAAACCTCTCCACCACCCTCTAAGCGGTCAATAATCCACTAAAGAATGAAGTTGGGATACATGAACAGTAGAAGACCCTCCAAGCCTAATCTACCCAGTGTACCTAAGCCCCCCAAGCTTCTTGCTCCAACGAGATTGTGCCAAACCTTTGCCTTCTCTAGCTTACCAGATTCTGCTATAGCCCATAGCATCAACCAATATCAATTGGTCCCTTCCTAACTGCTTCCCAAGCACCAAATAGCCTCCTCACAGATATGATTATGGTGAGGAAAGGTTTTGGCTAATGTACCTCTCAAAGATGTAACAATGGAGAGGGTGAGAGTAGAGGAATTTGGAAAATCAAAGGATGAAAATTGTGGATGAGTCAATCTTGTTTTTCTCTAAGGTTTCTCTCTTAAAATTCTCTCTAGAAGCTCTCTACAATACGTGGGTATAAGGGGTATTTATACTGGTGTGTGTTTGGAATGTGAAAGGTCAGTTTTTCCCAAGTAAAGTGGACTGGCGACTTGGCCTTGCGACTTGACTGAGTTGTAAGTCTAAGTTGTGAGCTAACTGTCTGGCCAGCCTAGGATTTTTGTCTTGTAATGCAATAGCTGGCGTGACTCTTCAGCTCCTCTGCATGCTTCATACGTGTGCCTCCTTTGGCGACTTGCAAGCCGCGAGCCTATTACGAGGCCTTGCTGAGTTGCACACTCTTGAGTTTTTCTTCACACTCTCTCACAGACTACCCTTACATGATTCCCACCTAAATACAAGGTTTCTAAATGCTGAATTACAAGCAAATTTTCATATAATAAAGCCAACAAAATGGTTGATTAAATTCAACCTTACAATCTCCTCCTTTGGTTATTTCGTGACAAAACCCTAAAAGAAACTCTAGACTTAACATGTGAGTTGAGAATAGTTGAACAAAACTCACTCACACCTAACTCTAGAATCTGTGTAGCTCTTGAACCATAAGAACAAGTAACTCCTGAAAAACAACAACACAGTATGATCATTGTATGCAGAAAACTTGTAATGCATATGGAGCAAGCACAATGTGATCAAGCAATATGGATTAAAGCAATAAAGCAAGGCTTGACCAAAAATAAACAATCACTATAAATAGTGACCATAATGCTCATTCACACAGGGAATGAACATCCGGACATGCAAGCTAATAATCTCAATACAAAGTATCATTTGCATGTCCAACACTTAACCAATGCAACAACGCAAGGAAATTGCATTAAGGATATAAAATCCAACAAAGGGCACAAGAGATATGTACTTAAAGAAAATGCATAACATTTAACAACAAGTATTAGGCCACAAAGCATGGATACAAAAAAAAATTTAAATAGCTAAACATAATCATGAACTTTGAGACTATGAGTAATGCAAAAACATAGTTAATATAACCAAAGCTCTTTCTCTCTTTCTCCCCCTATCATATCACTCCCCCTATCATGAATCATAGGAGTTGTGATGAACTTAGAACATATATACCTATAACCTGTAACACTTGCACAAAACACATTAGACCCTCAAGGTAAAGCAAGTAATAAAAAGACAAGTATAATGTAACAACTAAATTGCGATCAAGTAAACATGATGTGAAACGTGTGAGCAACTTGATCATACACCAAAACAGTCATATAGACATGACTACAATGATCACATAGCAAAGCAAATGATCATTCGAACATGCAATCAATGAAGCATAATAGCATAAAGAAGTATGCATGTCCAACATACAAACGCGATGCAATGAGAACAACAAATCATAGATACTAAACATAACTCAAAGCACCATAAAGCAACCAAGAAAACAGACATAGAGAAACATAAACAAAACAAAGTTTTCTTATTAACACAATGTCTTTTCCCCCTTGGTATATACATCTCCTTTATGGAATATCTCTCCCCTTAAGAATGTGCACAAGAGTCATATAGAAATGACAAAACTCTCTGGTATGCTACTCTAGAGTATACTCTTCCCCTTTTTGACACGAATAGACAAAGGGTTCAAGGAGAAAAGAGGGCAAGAGATGAAGGAATGAGCAAGGATAAAGATGCGTGAGGGGTGCAAGATGAATAAGAAATTGAAGCTTAAACAAAAGAAAAAACAAAATGCTACAAAGCATAAGGTAAACGTGACATGCTAGGATGAAGAAACAAGGTATAGATCAATGCATGGCAAGGGTAGCAAAGGTGTGTGCAAGAGGTGGTAATGTGCAATGCATGACCAAAGCATTGAAAATGCACATGTGGGGCAAGGTGTGTTAAATGCACAACCAATGAGCCAAACATGATCCTAGTGAGGAAACATGAGAAACCCCAAAGTTTGGTACTCATCAGTGTCCAAACAAGTGAGAAAATGCCTAAGAGGCATTTTATCAAACACCTAATGTGTATACTATGAATAGCAATGTAAAACAATGCATGAACATCATGAAATCCACCCTTAAAACATGTTCTTTTTGCTACACGGGGTCAACATCCAAAGCAAATCATCAAAAGAAACCAATCTAAGGATTGGGTGAGTTGACAAAAATTTGACAAAAATTAAAATTTTCCTAACCCTTATAATGAAAATCCCAACCAAGAGCACAAAACTCTCCAAAACATAATCTAAGAATCCAAAACAATGAAAAGAGTTTAAAATTACCTTAGAGATGTTAATGGAATGAAAAACCATTCAAATTGACTGGGTTTTGATTTAAAAATATTGAAATAGGGGTTTTAAAGAGGATGGGAGAGGTTTTAAAACAAGTTTCCCACGAAAAAGCTCTTTAAAAGGCTGTTTCTGGGCGTTTTGCGACTGGCAGGTCGTGAGATGAGTCGCAAGTGAGTCGCGAAACCATTCTGTGTAAACTCGCTACTTGATCTCAAGATTGGGCGAGTCGCCAAAACGAGAAACCAAAACTTGCTACTCGCGAGAGTAGCCAAAAATTCTGACACCTGTTTTTCAACACAGAACATGTTTAAACAATGAAAAACAAAGTAAGCACTAAACATGAACACAAAGAGTGATAAAAATCACTTCCAAATACATATAAAATGATCAAAAATCTTTTTGGTTTGATCCATATATAGTTGAGCACACACACATCACATTTAGACAAGTACAATCTAACAAATGAATAAGGCATTCATTGAACATTAGGCATGTGTGTTGTGTGTGTGTATTAAATGTGTAATACTCCTCAGTCTAGAGTGAAGTTTCAATGATCAATTCAATCAAGTCATACACAACTAGTACTAAGTCAAGTGGTCTATCTTAATTATAGAAATGAACATATATGACCTCCCACAAGAAAATGATTACATATCTTTGAAGCTTTTTATTTGGCTTCTTTACAATTCATAACATTTGATCATTTTTTATCTTTACATCTCTTTTTGAGATCGATGCCTGAAATTTTTGATATTTCAATTTGATGAACAAGCCTTTGGCTTTTTGTGCATCATACATTTTTATAAAAATTGCTTTCCCTTTTTCCTAGTCAAATACTAGTATGTGTGATGGCTTTTGCAGCTCAATATCTCTTTTCATTTTGAGATTTACATTGGTTGAGCTCTTTAAGCAATAAAATAAAATAAAATAAAATAAAATATATAAAAAGAGTGGGAAGAGATATAGGCACAAGTCTATGCATGTATCAAAACCAACATAACTATTAACTAATCATTCATGACAAGCTTGAAGATCGATTTACAACAATCACACAAAGATGTCAAGATTTTTCCCACAAGGATAGATGTGCATACATAACAAGCTAAGCTCATAAATGCATTAAGCCATTAGTTCAAAGGTACAAGGCAAAACTCACATGAGATATGTGCTCAAACATATACGATCAAACTTTTTGAATTTTTCACTTTTTATGTAGTTTTGGATTTTTTACTCACATAAAACTAAAACATAAAAGTAAGATAAAAAATAGAAACAATGCATACAAAGAAATGCAAGATGCACAAAATGAATGAAGATATGACATTCAATGTATGAAGGGTCCTACAAATATTAAAAGAATTAGATCAAGGACCAAAAGAGTAAAAACTCAACCGTAGGAAACCTTCCTCATCCAAACGGAACAAGTTTTTGGAATGAGTGTCTCATGAGAAGTGAGACGAGGGTTGGAAGAATGATAACCGGAGATACACATAGATAAAGAGTTAACAGCATTAAACACTTTCTTTAACAACATGTTATTTTCATTCAAATCCGGTTTACCCTTTTTAGCACAACTTCCATGAAGCTCAAGTTTCTTTTTTCTTTTGATCCTTTTAAGAGCATGAAACTTAGAGCATTAAGGTCTTAGATGACCAAAGGCATCACAATGGTGACAAAAAATACGTTTAGGTCCACTAGGCTTTTTGGGAAGGGATCTAGCAACATGGTTTTATTCTCTCTTCAACTTGGAACATTGAGGTCTTATGTGACTGATCACACCTTAATGGTGGCAAGTTGGACCAAACTTAGATCCATTCAAAACCTTAGATTGAGACCTAAATGGAGGCTTTGACTTAACAACCTTTCTCTCCACTTTTTGATTTCTTTTATGTGAAGGAATGTACACCGATTTGTCCTTTTAGGTAGAACATACAATAGGCACAAAATCAGGTACTACAACATGATTGCAACAAATATTTTCATCCTTTTTAGGAATAGGTTCAGCAATCAAACACTTGGCATGCATATTAAGAGATTCATTTTCACATTTTAGCTCATCAACAAGTTTGTTAGATAAAACAAGTTTAGCATTCAAGTCCATATTCAAACATTCAAACTCTTTCAGCTTTTCAAGAGAATTTTCAGCAAGTTTTTTATATTTTTCAACCAATTTGTTGGATTCATTGAGCTTAGCAATCAAATCATCATTTTCACAAAATAACTTGCTCAAATCTTTATTAAACTTCTTAGCCTATTTCTTCAAGAGTTTGATGTTAGGATTATCAACAACATCCAAAGATTCATGTAACATAGCATCAAAATCATAAGGATTATCACTCATAGAGGCATTTTCACAAACACGTGGCATGTTACATTTATCAATATCTACAACATGCATAGAGGCATACAAAGCACTATCCATGGCAAATAAACACAAGGGGTCAAGGATCAAACTTAGGTATTTAAACCACAACAAGTGTACCCACTATGATACCAATTGAATGTTCAAATAGTGTGTAAAACACCTTGAACGTTTAGACCCCCAAATTACAAATTACAAATTACCAGTTCAAGTTTATTATTAAACAATATATGTGTGAAATATGAAAATAAGCTAACACAGAATTGATAAAACAATCTAAACCAAATAAAATCACAACCATAGTAGAAATTAAATGGTAAAGATTAACGGAAAAGAGATGCAAACACAAAGACAACACAGTGATGTGTTATCGAAAAGGAAATCGAAGTCCTCGGTGTAAAACCTCTCCGCCGCCCTCCAAGCGGTCAATAATCCATTAGAGAATGAAGTTGGGATACATGAACAGCAGAAGACCCTCCAAGTCTAATCTACCCAATGTACCTAAGCCCTCCAAGCTTCTTGCTCCAACGAGGTTACGCCGAACCTTTATTTTCTCTAACTTACCAGATTCTGCTATAGCTCATAGTATCAACTAATATCAATTGGTCCCTTGCTAACTGCTTCCCAAGTACCAAATAGCCTCCTCACAGATATGGTTATGGTAAGAAAAGGTTTTGGCTAATGTAGCTCTCAAGGATGTAACATTGGAGAGGGTGAGAGTAGAAGAATTTGGAGAATCAGGATGAAGATTGTGGATGAGTCAATCTTGTTTTTCTCTAGGGTTTATCTCCCAAAATTCTCTCTAGAAGCTCTCTACAATACGTGGGTATAAAGGGTATTTACACTAGTGTGTGTTTGGAATGCGAAAGGTCAGTTTTTCCCAAACAGAGTAGACTGGCGACTTGGCCTCGCGACTTGACTGAGTCACAAGTCTAAGTCGTGAGCTAATTGCCTGGTTAGCTTGGGACTTTTGTCTTGTAGTGCAACAGTTGGCATGACTCTTTAGCTCCTCTGCATGCTTCACACGTGTGCCTCCTTTGGTGACTTGTAAGCTGCGAGCCAGTCGCGAGGCCTTGCTAAGTTTCATACTCTTAAGCTTTTCTTTACACTCTCTCACACACTACCCTTACATGATTCCCACCTAAATATAGGGTTTCTAAATGCTAAATTACAAGCAAATTGGCACGGAATAAAACCAACAAAATGGTTGATTAAATTTAACCTTACAAAAATAAAGCACAAGAGTAAAGGAAGAGAGATGCAAACACAAGATAACACCAAGATGTGTTATCGAAGAGGAAACCAAAGAACTCGGCAAAAAACCTCTCTGTGACCCTTCAAGTCGAAATCGATCCACTAGAGAATAAAGTTGGAGTACACGAATAACAAAAGACCCTCCAAGCCTAGTCTACCTAATGTACTTGAGCCCTCCAAACTCCTGCTACCAACGGACTTCTCGGAGTCATGTCTTCTCTACCTTTTCGGATCCTGCAATATGCCCGATTGCATCTGCCAAGCCTCACTGGCTTCTTTTGGCAAATCCTCAAAGCTTCCCAAGCTCCAAAACACTCTCTATACTCTGAAAATGTGTGAGTTGTGTTTGGGTATAAATCTCATCTCAAGGTATGACAATGGGAGAGGGAAGGAGAAGAGGCTACAATGATTTCTCACTAAAGATGAGTAGCTCTCTCTCTAAAAGATGGGTGTGTTGTGTTGTAGAAAACCTATCTAGGGTTTTTCTCTCTGAATAGCCTCTCTTACTTTTGTGGGTAATAAAGGTATATATAGTATGGGTGAAGGGTAAGAAAGTCACACTTAAAATCCTCCAGGCAGAATGTTTCGCGAGTATTTCATGGGAAGGCCTTACTTGCGAAACACTCGCAAAATTGATAGCTTGGCATGATTCTTCAGTTTCCAGCATATGCTTCTTATGTGCCCTTTTCACGGGATACTCTTCTCGTGAGTTAGTCACGAAATTGCACTGAATCTTCATTTCATGCTCGATTCTTCACCTACTTAATACTAAACCCAATACAATAAAATCCCACAAAATACAAGAAACAAAATTAAAGCAAATACAAAACTTTTTGTCATAGAATAAAGCTAACATAAATCATAGTTGTAAATCTCAACTTTATACTAAGTTTAACACAATATGGTTAACCTAATGTTAAGCCAAGTTGATTAACAAGTTTGTTAATCAAATCTAGGTTAAACAAATATGGGTAAAACAAATATAACGCAAAAAAATAAAGAACACACAGATTTGATGACTCAGGAAAACCAAATTGATAAAAAAGCCTGGGGAGGACTTAGCCTAGCTATACTCAAGGTAAAAACAGATCCACTATGAAAGAATTGAAGTTTGTACATTAAGACTTAGACTACAAACATCTTATTGCTACCTCAAGTAGAAAACTTACTACCACGATCATGTGACAGCTCCGAGTACACAGACTACTTCTTTCCTTGATCTACAGCAACCATAAGTTCTCCAACTTGTGACTTTGAGAAACCTCTAAAAGATTTAAGATCTTCTTGAAAGTTCTTTATGCGGCAACTGAGGTAGTCATCAAGTTCTTGATGTGAATCTTGATCTTGATAACTCTATGTGTGTATATGAAGGTAAACACCTTTCAAATCTCGTAAAAGATTCAACACACAACTTAACAAAGACCTATAAAATGTAGCTAGGGTTTTTCCTTTTATACTTGGAGTGAAACACTTAACCCTACACGTCATATGAGCTTGGGCTAGTTTGAGAATTCTGCAGAAAATTATTGATGCACGACTTTCTTTTAATCGAGTCTAACTTTTGATCAATCGAGCCTTGCAGATTTTGAATAGTAATTCTTGTTGTAAGGTTGAATTTAATCAACCATCTTGTTAGCTTTATTTCGTGCCAATTTTCTTGTAATTTAAGCATTTAGTAACCCTGTATTTAGGTGAGATTCATGTAAGGGTAGTGTGTGAGAGAGCGTGAAGAAATGCTCAAGATTGTGCAAGGAAGCAGAGATTTGCGGCTGACTCACGACTGGCAAGCTGCCAACTGCAGCACACATGAGAAGCATGCGGGGAGGTGAAGGGTCACACCAACTGTCGCACTACAGGACAAAAGTCCTAGGCTGGCCAGGCCGTTAACTCGTGACTCGAACTCGTGACTCAATCAAGTTGTGAGGCCAAGCCGCCAACTTACCCTGTTTGGCAAAAACTGTCTCTTCGTATTCCAAACACACACCACTATATATAGACTCTTATACCCACGAAATGTAGAGAGTTTCCAGAGAGAATTTTTGAGAGAGAAACCTTAGAGAAAAACAAGATTGATTCATCCCCAACTCTCTTCCTCTCCATTGACACATCCTTGAGAGGTTCTTACCCAAATCCTTTTCTCACCATACCCACATCCGTGAGAAGGCATTTTGGTGTTTTGGGAAGCAGTTAGGTAGGAACCAATGTCTATTGATTGATGCTATGGTTTGTAGCGGAATCCGGTAAGCTAGAAAAGAAAAAGGTTCGGCGCAACCTCGTTGGAGCAAGAAGTTTTGAGGGCTTAGGTACATCAGGTAGATTAGGCTTGGAGGGTCTTTTAATTATCATGTATCCCAACTACATTTTCTAGTGGATTATTAACCGCTTGGAGGGTGGCGAAGAGGTTTTACGCCGAGGGCTTCAGTTTCCTCTTCGATAACACATCGCGTGTTGTCCTTGTGTTTGCATCTCTCTTCCTTTATCTTTGCCTCTCATTTTCTGTTGTGGATGTGATTATAATTGGCTTAGATTGTTTATCAATTCAGTATTTGGCTTATGTTCATGTTCCGCACATTAATTGTTTGATAATAAGCTTGAATTGATAATTTGTAATTTGGGGGTCAAAACGTTCAAGGGTGTTTTACACACATATTGAACATTCACCTGTAATTACTCGATTCCAACTTTACATCAATCCAAAATTTGAGCAAGACTAAACCTAGACTAAATGTTTTGATCGTGGTTTGCCAACATACGCAAATTGAAGTTCTAATACATTAGTTCCTAAAGTCTTAGAACCTAACAGTATATAATTTAAATAAGTCACTTGAACTCATTAAAAGAGTTATATAACTAAAACTATATATAAATAGTCTATTCAATCACCACATGATGAGTTGGAGCGAGATAGCTCAAAATCAGTTTGAAACCAAACTTTTTCCGATCCCGAATAGTTCAGGAAAATCAAATAAATCACTGCGACTCTTGACCTTAACTAAAGAAAAATCAACTACGTTTCCTGGATTCTAGAACTTAGCTTTTTTACTTATTCCCGGTACACCTTGATTGATTTTTGAGTTCAAAGGTTCATATTGCTACTTTGATTTATCACGAGGAACTTACTGATAGAAAGTGATAGCTCTGGCTACGGTTCCATGAGGTTAGGAATTTCTTGTCTCTTGCAAGAAGTCGTATTGCTTATCCTTGTTTAGGTAAAGACTTGAGGGGATTCCAAATTATATGTCCCATATATATACTTGCCCACCAGGCCATGCTGATTGGGACGGATGTGCCACTTGACCAAACATAAGCCAATAGCGCAGATTCACTCTAGCCAAGGGAGAACCTAAAGTCATGCAAAATAATAGGTCATGCAGGTTAATGGCGCACTTAGGAAAACTGTTAATAAACAACAATATGAAAGTATTTAATCTTAAATTTAGAATTCAAGAAGAGAAATACACTCAGATTTAATCTTATATATATACACTATAAAAACTTTATTAGTATTTATATTTTTCTCAAAACAAAGTATTTATTCAATGTTAATAAGATATAAACAAAAGAGAAAAGACACAAATTAATTGTTTCTCAATATATACCATAAAATTTCATTTGACCTAATAGATGTTGGCTCTTATGCCTTTTCTAAATCAATAATATCTATCGAGGCCATACAATAATTTCAAAGGTCTTAAGAGTAGCATCAGAATGAAGAGAACCACGGAAGTGATGAACTTCTTAGAGGCCATTGTTTTCGCACATATATAGAAGCTTGTGACATGGTGTATACTATAAATATAACTGAAGAACAATTGTGTTAGGACATATGTGGTTCACATGTTAAGAACATATGTCATACTTTTATGTAATTGGCTAATCCTTTGACAAAATGAACTTTAATTGTATTTGGATAGATTTAGGATGTGTTTAATACTTCAAGGAACATGTTGTTCAAGTCTAGTATTAAAGCCATGAAGATTGGACCAAGAAACGAGTAAAGAAAAGGTGTTCAATAAAGCTGAACAGATAGCTTGACATCTGTGGACAGATAGCTCAACAGCTACTCGACACCTCTCGACAGCTGGTTATCTATTGAGATTCTTAAGCTTTTTCTTATCGCAATCTCGACACCTTCTCGACAGTTGGTGGATCGATTGAGAAAGCTCCTGTCCCCTCGACAGCTTCTCGATACCTCCTCGACACCTAGCTATCTATCGAGGTTTAAAGCTCGACACCTCCTCGACACCTGTTATCTATCGAGGTTACAGAAATCAAAATTTTCAGATCTGATTTTTGGGCCAGGCTTATATATTTGTGTAGGGTTTCTTTTCTCACAACCCTAGACCTATATAAGGCTTATTTTAAAGGCCGTCACATAAGAGAATATAAGGAGAACATATGCAAAATGTGACTGATGCCTTATTCTCTCTGAAAGAAGCTACTGCATCTTTGCGCCTTAGGGTTTTGTAACCAAGTGCTTCTTGATCTTCATCATGCTGATGAAGTGAAGAACTTTGCAGCCAACATTCTTTCTAGTTGGTGATTAAGTCGCGTACTGGGATCCACGCAATTAGTTAGTCACGTATTGGGATTCGTGCAACAAAAAGGATGGCGTTCATATATTGAAGAGTTCAGAGGTTCTGAAGCGGTAGAAGGTTTCTGCTGTGAGTTCATCTACAGGGATTGTAGAGTCTAGGGACAAAGGTTTCTGCTGTGAAACTGGTTGGTTTTATTGGTTTTCTTGGGTCATCATATCTTATCTTATTTACTTTTCCACTGCATTCATTATTGACATGATATTGATATTTGTTTGTTTTAATAAGTTTTATTCATAATTAATCTAATTAACAACTTGGATTTAAAACTTGTTAATTCTATCAACTGGGGTCTAAATTTTCCAACAAGTGGTATCAGAGTGGGTTCACTCTGATTGGATTAATTTCCTGAGTGTGATCCATTGACCCCTGTTGTCATGGATAAAGGACAATTTTTTTTTTATACCTCCTTTATTTGATGGAACTAATTATACATACTGGAAAGTTCGTATGAAAGTCTTTTTGCAGGCTCTAGGTGAACAGGTATGGCAAGCTATTGAAGTTGGCTGGATTAAGCCAAAGGAAGCGCCAGTGGATTGGGATGATGCAACAATTATAGCGGCAAATTTCAATAGTAGGGCCTTGAATGCTTTGTTTTGTGGGGTGACCAATGAGAAATTCAAGAAAATATCATCCACAGAAGTTGCTAAGGAAGCATGGACCATTCTTGAGACCACCTATGAAGGTACCAAGGCAGTAAAGACTGTGAAGTTTCAAAGACTTACTAGCAGTTTTGAAGAAATAAGGATGGAGGAGGATGAGACCTTTGATGAGTTCTATGCTAAACTCAAGGATATTGTGAATTTTGCCTTCAACCTTGGAGAATCTATAGCAGAATCCAAAATTGTTAGAAAAATCCTTAGGTCCTTACCTGAAAGATTCCATGCCAAGATCACTGCCATTGAAGAAGCAAAGGACATTGATCAAATTCCTTTGATTGAGCTTGTAGGGAACCTTCAAACCTATGAGATGGGATTAGGTTTAATGGGAAAAGGTGGAAAGAGTAGAAACTTGGCTCTTAAGGGTATAGAGGAAGAGATTGAGGACTCTGAAAGTGAAGATGAAGATGAAGATGATGATGAGGATGAGGATCTAACCTTCATAACTGATGAGATTATCAAACTTTTTCAATTTAGGAAAAAAGATAAGGGCAAACCTCCTAGGAAATCTAAATCCTCTAGGAAGGGTAAGAATGAGAAACCCCTTATCCAATGCCATAAGTGCAAAGGTTTTGGTCATTTGAGGATAGAGTGCCCAAACTATCTCATGAAAGAAAAGACTAAGAAGTCAAAAGATAAAGGGTTAGTTGCTACTTGGAGTGATATTAAGGATGACTCCTCTAATGAGTATGTGAATGAATGTGGTTATTTTATGGCTTTTGCCGCCACAACTGATAAGGTGATTATGGAGAGTGCTAGTGACATTGAGGATTTTTCTGATGATGAAGTACCCAAGAAGATGACCCTTCAGGAAGCCTATGATAAGCTATGCATTGAATTCATAAAATCTGAAAAGACTTATCATCTTTGTAGAAAAGAGCTTAATAAGGTAAAAACTAAAAAAACTGATTTGTTAGTCAAACTAGATAAGACTATAAGGTTAGTTGAGACTCTTATTGTGGAGAACACCTCATTAGAAGAGAAGGTCAAGAATCTTGAGGTTGAACTTAGTCAAGCTAGAACTCAAATAGAGAGGATATTTAGTGCAAAGCTTGATGAGGTATTGAGTGCTCAAAAGTCTAGTTCTGATAAGACTGACTTAGGATATGCTGTTTCATGGCTTCTGGATCAAGGACTGTCTTTGTGCCCCAATCTGAAAAATGTGATAAAGGTATGAAATTCAAAACTGATTTGTCTAATTCTAAATCCTTTATTAAACCTCATGTTTGTCACCATTGTGGTGTTTTTGGACACATTCGTCCTAATTGCTTTAAGTTGTATCCTCATAAGCAATTGTCCAAACGGTCATAGGTTTCCTCTCAAGGACCTACACCTTTGTTTAGAAAGTTATTAAAAGCTTTGAGCTTTTTAACTCAATTTCAGAAGAATTTTAATTCTTCTATGTCCTTTAGTAAATATACTAGGACACGTGCCTTTTCATCTTCACAGCCAAAGACTCGTGCTGTGTGGGTGAGAAAGAAGCCTAAGATTTAATTGTTTTTTCTGTTTGTCCTCTGCTTTAATTCTTTCTACTAAAGTAGGACTCTCTTTGCTTGATTTCTTATTTGATTTTGGAATCATACTTTCATGCATTTGCACCCTTCTATCATGTCTTCATGCATATGCATATTTCTTTCATGCTTTCATGTTGTTTGTCTGTTTTTGTTTGGTTGTTTAGTTTTTATTTTGTTTTGTTTTCAAAATAAAAATAAAAATAAAAAATCAGAAAAATACAAAAACAGTGTATGTTTTGTGTACATTGGTACTTATGTACCTTGGATGCCCATTGAAACAAAGTTTTCTAAACTTTGTATCTTTTATAGCTTAGATGAGCATCTCTATGCACAACTAAGTAAGTGAGTTTTGTGGCTCTTGTTTGTGATGAGTAAGATTAAGTAATCTCTTGTACTTAACACTCATATCACTTTTTTTGATGAGAAGGACTAGAAAATCCTAAGAGAAATGCATAAATAACCATCTCACTACTGTTGCCCGTCAATCATGAATGACACTCGTATGCTTCGGCATAGCAAAAGTGCAGTGTCAATGACATTTGTGTGCTTCGGCATAACAAAATTAGAATGTCAAATATCATTTGGTATTTCTTTTCTATCTCTTATATGCCCATGCGTGATATGCTTAAAAAGAAAATAGGCAAAGAAAAATAAAAAGCAAAAAGATTAAAAATGCTTTAAATATGATTGCAAGCGTGTATTCTAGGAGATGTGGGAGTTATAGGATGTACCTGGAAGGTGATAGTCCCCATCAAACAGTTATGATTTTGTATGAGTTAAAGTGATTTTCTCATATCTCAAATCGTCATAACATGTATACACTTATGCAATCTTGCGATGTTTTTTACACACTACACGCAATATTCTTTGCTACTCTTGATACATGTGCAGATACAATGTGATTTGGCCGTCACAAGGTTTACATGTATTAATGTATGCTCATTAAACTATCTTCACTTATTTTTGAAATATAAAATTGGTTAGACTTGTTTAGTGTGTGTGTGTGTTTTTGGGATCCATGTGCTTAACATTTTTCTTGTTGAGAGATTTAT
This sequence comes from Quercus aquifolioides, assembly GCA_019022515.1. Lineage (NCBI taxonomy): Eukaryota > Viridiplantae > Streptophyta > Magnoliopsida > Fagales > Fagaceae > Quercus > Quercus aquifolioides. Next base: position 699,176 of record CM032335.1, on the reverse strand, counting down.
CTTTCACATGTTTTGCATCTTTTTATTATCTTGTCATCCATAGCATCTTGTTTCATTACATTCATTCATTTTTATGGATTTCTTGTGCCCCCCTTGATCATCCTTGGTCATCTTTATGTTTCTCAGGTGAAACTTTCTAACTTCTTGTACCCTTTGTCAATCATGACAAAAAGGGGGAGAAAATGGAGAATTTTTGGACAATATGTGGTTTCTTTTTAAGATTCTACATGTTAGAGGGAGAAATACATGCCTCTGTAAGGGGGAGTGTTTACCTCCTTGTTGTTGTAGGAGCTTCTTTTAGCTTCTTCTTCTTGTACCTTGGGTCTTGTGACCATGTTTACATATATTGTGCTTATCTTTGATATATTTATATACTGATGTATGTTTTCTTCACCTACCTCTACATGTGTTGTTTCTTTTCTTTCTTTATACACATATTTCTTTTTACTTGTATGCAATCTATTATTTTTGTTTCACACTAAGATGCCTTGATGAGTTTTGTTTAAAGTGTTTCAAAAATATAGGTTGTCAAAGTCTACTTGCCATAAACTCTCTTCTTGCAAAATTTTTCAAGAGTTGGTGTTAGGATAAATTTTATTGTATTAAACAAGTGAATATGAGTTGAGTGATTTATGACTTCTCTCATATGTTCATTTTTTAGTTGTGGTTTTGTCACGGATTGCCAAAGGTGGAGATTGTTAGGACATATGTGGTTCACATGTTAAGAACATATAGATCGATCCAGAAAGCTCCTGTCCCCTCGACAGCTTCTCGACACCTCCTCGACACCTAGCTATCTATCGAGGTTTAAAGCTCGACACCTCCTCGACACCTGCTATCTATCGAGGTTACGGAAATCAAAATTTTCAGATCTGATTTTTGGGCCAAGCTTATATATTGGTGTAGGGTTTCTTTTCTCACAACCCTAGACCTATATAAGGCTTATTTTAAAGGCCGTCACATAAGAGAATACAAGGAGAACATATGCAAAAGGTGACTGATGCCTTATTCTCTCTGAAAAAATTTACTGCGTCTTTGCACCATAGGGTTTTGTAACCAAGTGCTTCTTGATCTTCATCGTGTTGATGAAGTGAAGAACTTTGCAACCAACATTCTTTCTAGTTGGTGATTAAGTCGCGTACTGGGATCTGCGCAATTAGTTAGTCACATACTGGGATTTGTGCAACAAAAAGAGTGGCGTTCATATATTGAAGAGTTCAAAGGTTCTGAAGCGGTAGAAGGTTTTTGCTGTGAGTTCATCTATAGGGATTGTAGAGTCTAGGGACAAAGGTTTTGTACTAGATCTGAAACTTCTCTTTACTATAGTGAATTTCTTTTTGGGAAGGTTTTCCCCCAGGTTTTTTACTGTGAAACTGGTTGGTTTCATTGGTTTTCCTGGGTCATCATATCTTATCTTATTTACTTTTCCACTGCATTCATTATTGACATGATATTGATATTTGTTTGTTTTAATAAGTTTTATTCATAATTAATCTAATTAACAACTTGGATTTAAAACTTGTTAATTCTATCAACCGGGGTCTAAATTTCCCAACAAGTTGCATGCCTCTCATCTTCTTATATCATCCAAGTCTTCATTGAACGAGTTTAGTGGAATTTTTTAAAGTCTTTCTTGTTCAAGACAAAAATAATTGGAGTCCACTCTCTCCAGTTAAATTCATCTCTCTTTGCCATGTCTAGATATTAAGGGTTTTTTTTTAAAAAATAACATACATAACAGGTTTGACGTGCATGCCTTCTGCTATACCATTAAAGTTTATTGCATAGTAGTACCAAATTTTTTTTTTTTTGGGCATGCTTGATTATTTATTTGAGATATAGACCAAATTGACTGGAGGCAATTAGTTGGAGATTTTTTCTAAGTGATTTGGTTCAAATTTGAAAGTTCAAATAGTGTGTAAAACACCTATGAATGTTTAGACCCCCAAATAAAATTTATAAAAAAAAAAAAAACAACAACAACAACAACAACAATAACACAAGCTTATACACAAATAATATATCTGCAGCAAGATGAATATAGGCTAAACCCAAATTGGTAAAACACTCCAAACCAAAATTAATCACAACCACAACAGTGATTAGAAGGTAAAGACTAAGGGAAGAGAGATGCAAACACAAAGATAACACGGCGATGTGTTATCGAAGAGGAAACCGAAGTACTTAGCGAAAAAGCTCTCCGCCGCCCTCCAAGCAGTCAATAATACACTAGAGAATAGAGTTGGGATACATGAATAGCAGAAGACCCTCCAAGCCTAATCTACCCAGTGCACCTAAGCCCTCCAAGCTTCTTACTCTAACAGGGTTATGCCGAACCTTGTTTTCTCTAGCTTATCAGATCCCGCAATCGCCCATTGCATCAACCAAAATGAATTGATCCTTTCTGAACTGCTTCCCAAGCTCCAATATACCTCCTTATTGATATGGGTATGGTGAGATAATGATTTGGCTGAATGTACCTCTCAAGAATGTATCAATGGAGAGGGTGAGAGTAGAGGAATTTGGAGAATCAAAGGATGAAGGTTGTGGATGAGTCAATCTTGTTTTCTCTAGGGTTTCTCTCTCAAAATTCTCTCTGAACACTCTCTACATTTTATGGGTATAAGGGTATTTATAGTAGGGTGTACGAGGAATGCGAAAGGTCAGTTTTCAACAAACAGGGCATTCTGGCGACTCGGCCTCGCGACTGGAATGAGTCACGAGCTAACTACTTGGCCAGACTGGAAGTTTTTTCATGTAGTGCTTCAGCTGTCATGACCTTTCAGCTCCCCTTGCATGCTTTACATGTGTGCCATTTTGGCGACTTGCCAGTCGCAAGATCCACTCGCGAGACACCCTTGAATTGAACACTTCTGAGATTTCTTCACACTCTCTCACACACTACCCTTACATAATTCTCACCTAAATACAGGGTATCTAATTGCTAAATTACAAGCAAATTTGGCACAGAATAAAGCCAACACATGATTGAATAAATTCAACCTTACAATCTCCTCCTTTGGCTATTCCGTGACAAAACCCCTAAAACATACTCTAGACTTAACATGTGAGTTGGGAACAGTTGCTAAAACTCACTCACATCCTAATTCAAACTGTGAAGCTCTTGAATTATACGAACAAGTATCTCCTGAAAACAACAACACAAGGTGATCATTGTAAGCAAAAATCTTGAAATGCATATGGAGCAAGCACAATGCGATCAAGTAGTGTAGATAAAAACAATAAAGCATGGCTTGACCAAACAGGAACAATCACTATAAATAGTGATCACAATGAACATTCACACAAACGATGAACATCCGGACATTCAAGTTAATAAGCTCAATGCAAAGTATCATTTGCATGTCCAACACTCAACCGATACAAAAACTCAAGGAAATTGCATCAAGGATATAAAATACAACAAGGGAACAAGAGTGATGTACTAAAGAAAATGCATGACATTAACTAAAAGTACTTAGCTAAAAAGCAAAGGTACAAATAAAATATAGTTTAAACAGCTAAACATAATCATGAACTATGAGCAAAGTAAAAACATAGTTAATATAACACAAAGCTCTTTCTCTCTTTCTCCCCCTATCATGAATCATAGGAGCTGTGATGAACTTGTAACATATATACCTGTAACCTGAAACACTTGCACAAAACATATTAGACCCTCAAGGTAAAGCAAGTAATAAAAGGACAAGTATAATGTAACAAGTAAATTGCGATCAAGTAAACATGATGTAAAATATATAAGCAACTTGACCATACACCAAAACAGTCATAAAGAAATGACTACAATGATCACATAGCAAAGCAAATGATCATCCGAACATGCATTCAATGAAGCACAATAGCATAAGGATGTATGCATGTCCAACATACAAACACGATGCAATGAGAACAACAAAGTATAGATACTAAATATAACTCAAAGCACTATAAAGCAAACAAGAAAAAAAACATAAAGAAAAACAAAAAAAATAGAGTTTTCTTATTAACTCAACGTCTTCTCCCCCTTAGTATATGCATCTCCCCTATGAAATAACTTTCCCCCTACACATGTGCACGAGAAATAGAATTTCTCCCCCTAAGAATGTGCATAAGAGTCATATAAAAATGACAAAATTCTCTAGTATACTACTCTAAAGTATACTCTCCACCTTTTTAACACGAATAGACAAAGGGTCAAAGGGAAATGTGGGCAAGAGATGAAGGTACGAACAATGATAACGATACATAAGGGGTGCAAGATGAGTCCCCAAAGGTGGCACACGTGTAAAGCACGCAGGGGAGCTGAAAGGTCACGACAGCTGGAGTACTACAAGACAAAATTTCCAGTCTAGTCCGGCAATTAGCTCGCGACTCATTCCAGTTGCAAGGTCGAGTCTCCAGAATGCCCTATTTGTTGAAAACTGATTTTTTGCATTCCTCATACACCATACTATAAATACCTTTATACCCACAAAATGTAGAGAGTTTCGAGAGAGAATCTTGAGAGAGAAACCCTAGAGAAAAACAAGATTGACTCATCCACAATTTTCATCCTTTGATTTTCCAAATTCCTCTACTCTCACCCTCTCCATAGACATATCCTTGAGAGGTACATTCGGCCAAATCCTTATCTCACCATACCCATATCAGTGAGGTGGTATTTTGGTGCTTGGGAAGCAGTTTAGAAGGGACCAATTCATTTTGGTTGATGCAATGGGCAATTGCGGGATCCAGTAAGCTAGAGAAGACAAGGTTTGGCGTAGCCCTATTGGAGCAAGAAGCTTGGAGGGCTTAGGTGCACTGGGTAGATTAGACTTGGAAGCTCTTCTGCTATTCATGTATCCCAACTTTATTTTCTAGTGGATTATTGACCACTTGGAGGGTGGCGTAGAGGTTTTTTGCCGAGTACTTCGATTTCCTCTTCAATAACACATCGCCGCATTATCTTTGTGTTTGCATCCTTCTTCCCTCTCTCTTTACCTTTTAATTACCACTGTGTTGGTTATTAATTATGGTTTATACTGTGTTACCAATTTAGTTATAGCTTATATTCCATTTTTTGCACATATATTGTTTAATTATAAGCTTGTGTTGGTAATTTTAATTTGGGGGTCTAAATTCAGCCAAATCCTTATCTCACCATACCCATATTAGTGAGGTGGTATTTTGGTGCTTGGGAAGCAGTTCAGAAGGGACCAATTCATTTTGGTTGATGTAATGGGCAATTGCGGGATCCGGTAAGCTAGAGAAGACAAGGTTTGGCGTAGCCCTATTGGAGCAAGAAGCTTGGAGGGCTTAGGTGCACTGGGTAGATTAGACTTGGAAGCTCTTCTGCTATTCATGTATCCCAACTTTATTTTCTAGTGGATTATTGACCACTTGGAGGGCGGCGGAGAGGTTTTTCGCCGAGTACTTCGATTTCCTCTTCAATAACACATCGCCGCGTTATCTTTGTGTTTGCATCCTTCTTCCCTCTCTCTTTACCTTTTAATTACCACTGTGTTGGTTATTAATTATGGTTTATACTGTGTTACCAATTTAATTATAGCTTATATTCCATTTTTTGCACATATATTGTTTGATTATAAGCTTGTGTTGGTAATTTTAATTTGGGGGTCTAAACGTTCATAAGTGTTTTACACACTATTTGAACTTTTAATTGGTATCAGAGCGGGTGCACTTGTTGTGATTTAATTACCTAAGTGCGATCCTTGACCCCTGTTGAGATAGATCGGTCTCAATCTCTTAATGCTCCTCCATATTTTGATGGAAGCAATTATGCATTTTGGAAAGTCCGCATGAGAGCATTCCTATGTTCAATCGATGAGAGTGTTTGGGATGCTATAGATATAGGATGAACTAGACCGGTGGCTGCTAAATCCACATGGGATAAGGCAGCCCTTGCGGTAGCTAATGCAAATAGCAAGGCACAAAATGCTATTTTCTGTGGTGTTTCTCCGGATGAGTTTAACAGGATTTCTCACGTTACAATTGCCAAGGAGGCATGGCGAATCTTAGAGATGACTTATGAAGGCACCAAGAAGGTGAAGGACACCAAGTTGTAGATGCTTACCACACGCTTTGAAGAGCTGAAAATGAGTGAAGACGAGTCATTCGACTCATTTTATGGGAAGCTAAATAAGGTGGTAATTGGGAAGTTTAACTTGGGGAAAAGATGGAGGACTCCAAGATTGTAAGAAAAATTCTATGGTCACTATCGGAGAGCTTCTGTGCAAAGGTTACTATCATTGAAAAAAGCAAGGACCTTGATGACATCAAATTTGAAAAACTTATTGGCTCACTTCAGACCTATGAACTTTCTCTACCATCACAAAGGAAGAGCAAATCACTTGCTCTAAAGACAATCAATGAGAGAAGGGAAGCTCAAGACTTATCGGATGAGGATGAGGTCGAAAAAGATGTGGCGTATCTTGTTATGAACTTCCGAAAGTTCTTGAAGTTCAAAAAGAATGGAAAATTTGTTGAGAAGGGAAAATTCCCAAGTTCTTGGATGGAGATAAAGGATTTCAAGAAGAAAGATGGGAAGAATTCTCAATGTTCTCAAGCAATCACGTGCTATGAATGCAATGGTCATGGACATCTCAAGAAGGAGTGTCTGAACTATTTGAGAGGGAAGGGTAAAGTGTATGCCACTACTCTTAGTGACACCGACTCCTCTGATTCAAATTCAGAAGAAAGCTGTGATGGAGAGAAAAACTTCTATGCATTCATGACCATTGCTCCCGTGGAATCTTCGGATGATTTGAGTGTGTTAGTGGAAGAGCTTAGTAAGCACACTAAATTGGAGTTAATGGGGATAGTAGAGGAATTCGATGATGAGGAAGATGAAAGAACAATGGGACTGCAAGAGACCTACAATTTCCTCCTTGAGAAGATTGATGAATATGCAAAGATGGCTAAAGCAGCCATTAAGAAAATGAAGAGAGCAGAGCAAGACTACAAAGGACTTTTAGTCCAATACAAGGAGATGTCTAAGTATGAAGTTGAGTCACTAAATTGAGAGCTAACAGAAGCCAACTCAAAGATAAAATTTCTTAAGCTTGAGGTGATTCAAGCTAATGCTAAAGTAGAGCAGGTTTCCTCTAAGAGGCTTGATGAAGTGCTTGCTCATCAAAAACCTTTCTCCGACAAAAGCAGATTGGGATACACCAGAGAGAGCAGTGCAAGTGCCAATATGTCCAAGGATATGAAGTTTGTGAAAGCTAAGTAACCAATGGTGGCAATCACTATTATTGAGAAAGTGAAGGCAGAGAAAAAGCGGAATGTGACTGACTAATGGTTTTTGACTAAGTCTCCTAATCAATCAGTGGTCAAACGTAAGGGTAAAGGAAAATCACTCCCAAAGTCACAAAGAGGTCTGAGAACTCAGCATTTCTGCCATCATTGTCGGCTTTAAGGACACACCAGACCAAATTGTTGTAAGCTTCAAGCCTTAAAGAATTTAAGTGCTCATAGGTTAAGAGGACCAAGACATGGCAAAGGGAATTGGACTGCTAAGTAATCAAAAGGTCAAGAAGGTGATCTCGGAGTGAGGGATGTGATGAAGATGATTGACGCTTTAACCACTTGTTTGACAAGCTTCACCAGAAGGTTTAAAGGTTAGAACAATGGTACCCAATCCTCTAGGGATATCACCCCAAACGCAAGTGTCGTGTGGGTGAAGAAGGGTACACATGCATAAGCATCACAACATGTCTATGCATTAATACTTCCTATGTTTTGTGACTTTGATTGGTTGTGTGCTTTTTGTTGTCATTCTAGCATGTGTTGAAAATTTTGTTTGTTTGCTATTTGCTTTGAATGTTTTCACATTTTTGTTTTTGATCAATCTTTACTTGCTTTTGTGTCTAAAATCCAAAAGCACATAAAAAGTAGAAAATCCAAAAAGTTTGATCGGCATTATTGTGTATTGTCACAAGCATGTTTTGCCTTGTACCTTTATACTAATGGCTTTGTGCATTTACGAGCATAGCTTGTTCTTTATGCACTTATATCATTGTGGGAAAAATCTTGACATCTATGTGATTGTTGTAAATAGATCTTTAAACTTGTCACGAATGATTAGTCAATGGTTTTGTTGATCTTGAAACTTGCATATACTTATGCCGATATATCTTCCCACTCTTTTATTTTTTTATTTTTTTGCTTAAAGAGCTTAACAAATGTAAATCTCAAAATGAAAAGAGATAATGAGCTACAAAAGTCGTCGTACATACTAGTATTTGACTAGGAAAAATGGAAAGCATCTTTTATGAAAATATATGATGCCCCAAAAAGCCAAAGGCTTATTCATCAAATTGAAATTTCAAAAATTTCAGGCATCGATCTCAAAATAAGATGTATTGATTCAAAAAGATCAAATGATATGATGTGCATGAAGCCAAATGAAAAGCTTCAAAATTATGTAATCAAGTTTTGTGGGAGGTCATATATGCATATTTCTATAATTAAGATAGGTCACTTTTCCTCATACTAATTGTGTATGTCTTGGTTGAATTGATCATTGAAGCTTCACATTAGACTAAGGACTATCTCATCTATGGTATCCACACACATCACATATGTCTATGTTCAATGAATGCCTTATTCATTTATGTGATTGTACTTGATTAAATATGTTGCACACGCTCAATTATATGTTGATCAAGCACAAAAATATTTTTGAGTGTTTTAATTATTTTTGGAAAATGTTTTTATTTTGAAAATTTTCAAAATTTCAAAAACTATGCAACCCTGTTTTAGCGACTCTGCCTCGGGAGTCATGCAAGTCGCGGTCCCCAGTCGCAAGCTTACTCAGTAGCTCCTGGCGAAAAATACTTAGAAAAATTTCAAAAATCTGGGTTTTTAGAGTTTTCGCGACTCAGTTTGGCGACTAGTTCGTGAGTGGAAGCTCTAGTCGCAAGGTTTACTTAGAATGTTTGATGACTCACGTTGCGACTTACTCGCGAGTAGAACTTCCAATTGCGACTTACTCGCGAGTGGAACTTCCATTCATGACTTACTCACGAGTGGAACTTCCTGTTAGAAAAAACACTTAGACAAATTTTTCAAATTTTGTCATACGGCTTTTTGGCGACTTGCACTGGCGACTTGTTCGCGACTGATTCCAATCACGAAAAATGTGTGTTTTGCGCTTTAAGGGTTATTTTTCCAAAAACTTTTCAGTTTTCCCTCGCACATTATGATTGTTCACTATCTTGTTCATTCCTCTCCCTCACAAACTCACCATCTTCACTTTCAAAAAACTCCATTTTTCATCATCATTTCTTCACCAATCCTCAAGAAAAGGTATGGGTTCTTTCATTTTCACAAAGTATTTCATGTTTCAAGCCTATTATTTCTTGGATTGTGTGTTCTTGTTGAGTTTTGAAAAATGTGTTGTTCGAATATGATTTGGGTATATTTTGTTGAGTTTGATGAATGGGTTTTGTTGGTTTTGATGGTATGATGCTTATTCTACATGGATTCATGTTTGCTTCTCATCTGTGAGTAGTATATCATGTTTGTGTTGTGTGATGCATATCATACCCATGGGTAAATGCCTCATCGACACCTTCTTGTGCTTTTGAGGATTTCATGGAACACAGTGATTGTAGGGTGTTCATGGTATACAATATGTGTAATATGCATCTCTGGTTATATGATTTGCTATGTGCCCTAGGTTATACATGGTGTTATTTGCACACACACACACACACTTTTGTGGAAGTAATGCCTAAACTCTGTTGTGCCTTGATGCTATGTGTTCTCTCGTATCTAACTACTATTGAACTATGCTTTAGTTTAATCTTTGGCCTTATCCTTAGTCCATTTTATTGCTACTAACTGGTTACTAAACTTTGGTGTTTCCATATGTTGTGCTTTGTGTTGTGGTCTTTGCTGCTATTTTTTTGTAGATGACTTCAAAGAAGAAGACTACGGCACATCGTGCTAACAAAGAAAGAAAATGGACAATACTCGGTTCCGCTCTATCCAACACTTTGAAAGATACAATCAATTTTACGCGAAGGCTCCAATCATCCTAGAGTGATTTATGGACTTGAATGATTTGAAGGATTACTTTATCCTAGGATGCTTTCAAGATAAAGGTTGGGACAAGCTCCTTGGTGATCTCCCTGGGGTATGTGAACCTTTGATCCGAGAATTCTATGCCAATGCCATTTTAAGGGAGGATGAAATAAACTGTTGGATTAGAGGTCATGAGTTCAACATTGACTTGGAGGACATTGATGATGTTCTTGGTTTTGAGGATTTAGAGCATGATTTCACTCACTACAAGGATAGAATGCTCTCCATAGAGACGATTCAATCTCATATTGGTGGTGTTAGAGAGGGAAGATGCCTCAACACAACTGCTTTTCTACCAAATCTTCGATGTCTCACATACATTATGATGTTCAACTTGTACCCCGTGAAGAAGATGACCACCATCAGTAATGCTTGAGCCATTTTACTCATGGAGTTTCGAGAGAACACTTACATTGATATTAGTGCTCATGCCTTCTGCATCATTGCTGATGAAACAAGAACAGCTTCAAGGGCAAAGCTGGTTCTCCCTACTCTACTCATGAGGCTCTTTCAAGCAAAAGGTGTGGAAATTCCCCAAGACATCAGTCTCATGCCTACTTCTCCGGCTATCAATGCTCTCACAATTGCACGATTCAAAGTTCATCTTCTGGGTGATGAAAAGGAGGGTGATCAAGCACAAGGAGAACCTATGGACACTGAGACAGAGGCAAAAGGACAACCCTCAAGCTCACGAAGCCGTGTTAAAAGGAGCCGAGCTTCATCATCTATTGCAATACCTCCAAATGCATTTCAGATCATCCTCGAGAGGATTGACGGACTGCGAGATGTCCAAAATGAGCAATCTGACAGGCTGACTACTATTTAAGAACAGCTGAATTTGCTTTCAACAAAGTTTAACAACTTTACTACACAGCAGTAGCACTTTGGCATTCCGATCAAAAAGGGGGAGATATGGACTAGGAGTAGCTCTTGAGGGGGAGCATCTTTTTGAGGGGGAGAAAACTTTTAGCATTCCTAGTTTATGCTACTTATGGTTTTTGTTGTTTTTAGTTCTTATATCTTATGGTTACAGTGCTCTTGTTTAAAACTTTTGGTTCTTTGGTTTAATTATGTTAGTTTTTATTCAGTACTTTATGTTTTGTACCTTTACTTTGTAGCTCAGTACTTTTAGTTAATGTTATACATTTTCTTAAGTACTTCACTCTTGTGCCCTTGTTGGATTTCATATCCTTGATGCAATTACCTTGAGTTTTTGTATCGGTTGAGTGTTGGACATGCAAATGATACTTTGCATTGAGCTTATAAGCTTGCATGTCTGGATGTTCATTCCTTGTGTGAATGATCATTGTGATCACTATTTATAGTGATTGTTCCTGTTTGGTCAAGCCATGCTTTAATGCTTTAATCTTCACTAATTGATCACATTGTGCTTGCTCCATATACATTTCAAGATTTCTGCTTACAATGATCGTCTTGTGGTATTGTTTTAAGGAAATACTTGTTCGTATGGTTCAAGAGCTTCACAGTTTCTAGAATTAGGATGTGAGTGAGCTTAGGCAACTGTTCCCAACTCACATGTTAAGTTTAGAGTTTGTTTTAGGGTCTTGTCACGGAATAGCCAAAAGGGGAGATTGTAAGGTTGAATTTATTCAAACATGTGTTGGCTTTATTCCATGCCAAATTTGCTTGTAATTTAGCAATTAGATACCCTATATTTAGGTGGGAATTATGTAAGGGTCGTGTGTGAGAAAGTGTCAAGAAAACTCAAGATGTGTGCACTCAAGAAGGGCCTCTCGACTAGATCTTACGACTAGCTCGCGACTGGCAAGTCGCCAAAGATGGCACACATGTAAAGCATGCAGGGGAGCTGATGGGTCACGACAACTAGAGCACTACAGGACAAAATTTCCAGTCTGGCCAGGCAGTTAGCTCACGACTCAAACTCGTGACTTGTTCCAGTCGCGAGGCCGAGTCACTAAAATGCCATATTTGTTGAAATCTGACTTTTCGCATTCCTCATACACCCTACTATAAATACCTTTATACCCACGAAATGTAGAGAGCTTCAAGAGAGAATTTTGAGAGAGAAACCCTAGAGAAAAACAAGATTGACTCATCCATAATCTTCATTCTTTGATTCTCTAAATTCCTCTACTCTCACCCTCTCCATTGACATATCCTTGAGAGGTACATTTAGCTAAATCCTTCTCACCATACTCATATTAGTGAGGAGGTATTTTGGTGCTTGGGAAGCAGTTCAGAAGGGTCCAATTCATTTTGGTTGATGCAATGGGCGATTGTGGGATCCGGTAAGCTAAAGAAGACAAGGTTCGGCGTAGCCCTGTTGGAGTAAGAAGCTTAGAGGGCTTAGGTGCACTAGGTAGATTAGGCTTAGAGGGTCTTCTACTATTCATGTATCCCAACTTTATTCTCTAGTGGATTATTGACCGCTTGGTTTCGCCGAGTACTACGGTTTCCTCTTCGATAACACATCGCCGTGTTATCTTTGTGTTTGCATCCTTCTTCCCTTTTCTCTTTACATTTTAATTACTACTGTGTTGGTTATTAATTATGGTTTAGAGTGTGTTACCAATTTGGTTATAGCTTATATTTCATTTTCTGCACATATATTGTTTGATTATAAGCTTGTGTTGGTAATTTTAATTTGGGGGTCTAAATATTCATAGGTGTTTTACACACTATTTGAACTTTCAAGACGACCTACGAAGGTACCAAGAAGGTTAAAGACACTAAGCTTCAAATGCTCACTACTTGATTTGAAGAGGTAAAGGTGAGCGATGATGAGTCGTTTGATTTCTTCTATGGGAGACTCAACGAGATAGAGATTGCTAAGCTTAATCTCGGGGAGAAGATTGAAGATGCTAGGTGGTAAGTAAGATTTTGAGATTTTTACCCAAAAGTTTCCATGCTAAGGTCACAGCCATTGAGGAGAGTAAAGATTTGGATGAGATAAAGATTCAAGAACTCATTGGGTCTCTCCAAACCTATAAGCTCGAACTATCTTCTCCTAAGTCCAACAAATCACTTGCTCTTAAAACTATAAATGAGAGAATGGATGATTCCTCCGAAAAAGATGATGTGGAGAAGGAGGTGGCGTTTCTTGCAAAGAATTTCTAGAAATTTCTCAAGATGAAGAACAGTGGGAAGTCTTTTGGCAAAGGAAAATTTTCATCCTCAAAAGGTGATAAGAAGGAGTTCAAGAAGACAGACGGGGAGGATTCTCCATCCACTTAAGGAATCGTGTGCTATGAATGCAATGGCCATGGACATCTCAAGAAAGAATGTCCAAACTATTTGAGAGGAAATGGTAAAGTGTTTGCCACTACCCTTAGTGATTCCGAAAGCTCAAATTCCAATGCGAAAGAAAAGTGTGATAGTGAGAGAAACTATTTAGCTTTCATGGAAATTACCACGGTTGACTCTAGGGATGATTTGAGAAACTTGGTTAATGAGCTTGGTGTGCATTCCGAAGGTGAGGAAGTTGAAGATTCGGAAGATGAGGATGTGTGCCTCAATGAAAGTGAGAAGAACCATCAAGAAGTGTATGATTCATTGCTAGAAGATTGTGGCAAATATGCCAAGGTTGCAAACAATGCCGTTAAGAAGATGAAGGAAATTGAAGAAGAGCATAGGTGCACACTTGTGCTACTTAAGGAGGCAAAATGTGAGGTTGAAGGACTTAAGGGAGAATTGGTGGAAGCCTATTCAAAAATTAAGTTTCTTAACTTGAAATTATTCAAGCAAATGTCAAAGTGGAGTGCATTTCCACCAAGAAACTTGACAACACGCTATCTTCTCAAAAATCTTCACATGACAAGACCAGTCTAGGCTATACCGATGAAGGAAGCTCAAGCAGTGAACCTAAGAAGGAAGTGAGGTTTGTGTTGGCCAAAAATGTAGAGAAACTTAAAGAGGTGAAGCCTAAGATTGAGATCCCTGTTGTTGCAAATAGAACCGTTGGTGCAAAACCAAAGGATAAATGGAAGTCATTACCCAAAAGTCAAAGGGGACCTCAAGTGAAGCATTTTTTTCATCATTGTAGCATGCAAGGACACACAAGGCCAAATTGCTTCTAGCTTCATGCACTCAAGAGGGCTGATTCTATGTGTGGTCAAGACAAAGCAAGAAGAATGCCAAAGGGAACACAAGCTAAAGGAGAAAATGAAGGACAACTCATTGGAGATGTTAAAGAACATTTCGTTATGTCTTGCTAGCTTCACCCCGAGGTTTAAGAGTTATGTCAGTTGTACCCTTCCGTCTAAGGATCTCACCCAAAACACTCATACAGTATGGGTGAAAAAGGGTACTCATGCATAATCATTCTATGCCCATGCATTAATACTTCCAACGTATTAGGGTTATACCAACGTATTAGGGTTATAGTTTCATGCATCATGACATATGCAATCTTCTTGTGTCATTGCTTCCAGTTTATAGCATGTTTATTTTTCATGTTTTTGCTTGTTGTTTTTGTTGATCTTACTTTGCTTGTTCTGTTTTTTAGTGTGTTGAAAAATTCAAAAACCCATAAAAAAGTGAAAAATCTCAAAAAGTTTGATTGTTTGTGTTGTGTATATCACATGTGAGTTAGGTTTGTACTTTCGCACTAATGGTGTAGCGCATTTACGAGCTTAGCTTGTTATGTTTGTACATTTTCTAAGTGTGAGCGACATCTAGAAATCTACGTTTTGATTGTTGTAAATAGATCTTCAAGTTTGTCATGAATGATTGGTCAATAGTTTTGCTTAATCTTGATACCTGAGTAGACTTGTGCCTATATATCTCCTTACACATTTTTTTCTTTTTCAAAGAGCTCTTCAAATGTCTATCTCAAAAAGAGATATTGAACTAAAAAAGCCATCGCACATACTAGTATTTGAATAGGAAAAAGGGAAAGCGATTTGTATTAAAATGTATGGTGCCAAAACCAAAGGCTCAATTATCAAAGTTATCTCAAAATGTTTATGGCATCGCTTCTCAAAAATTTGAGTTGTTGAAAGCTTGAATTTGTGTGAAAACACAAGAGCTGTTTAGACCCCCAAATTAAAAATACGGCTTGGTTGATTTTACTCTAACTTAAACTAAGTGCATAATAAAGTAAATGCGAGCGAACAAACACTATACCTACTATAAGCCATATTCATCAAATCACAGCAGTAGAATGAAAGCTAAAAGAGTAGAGAAGAAGAATGCAAACACAAGATAACATGCCAATGTGTTATCGAAGAGGAAACTGAAGAACTCAGCAAAAAACCTCTCCGCCGCCCTCCAAGTGGTAAAACGATCCACTAGAGAATAAGTTAAAGTACACGAATAACAAAAAACCCTCCAAGCCTAGTCTACCTCATGTACTCGAGCCCTCCAAGCTCCTGCTACCAACTGACTTGATGAAGCCTTATATTCTCTAGCTTTTCGAATCACGCAATTCAGCTCGATTGCATCCACCAAACAAATGGCTTCTTCCAATGCTTCTCAACAGCACCAAAACCTCACTTTACACTCAGGATGGGTGTGGTAAGTGTTTGGGCTATAAACCTCTCAAGAATTGGAAATGGAGAGGTAGGAGTTGAGAAAAACCACAATGGATTATGTAAAGGATTATGGGTATGACAATCTCTCACTCTCAAGGGTAATGGCTAAGGTTTTCTCTCTGAAAAGCACTCCTCTCAATATGTGGGTAATGTGGGTATATATAGTGTGGATAGAGATAAGGTGTATTAGATATGACAAAATAGCAAAATAGAATACTTCGTGGGTATCTCGCAGGAAGACCTTACTTGCAAGGCACTCGTGAAAACCAGCTGTCACCATCTGTCATGACTCTTCGAATTCTAGTCATGTGTTGAGCACATGCTTCACTTCGTGGGAAGGCTACTCGCAAGCTACCCGTGAAAACTTCTTTGGTCTTCAATTTGCCTTGAGTCTTCACACTTTCTCTCATACATAACCCTTACAAAGAAATCCCACATAAAATACAGGTTACATAAGATTGAACAAAATTACAATCAAATTTGGCACGGAATCAAAGCCAACACAAAATAGTTGTAAATCACAACTTTACAGTCTCCCCCTTTGGCTATTCCATGACAAAACCCTTAAAACAGACTCTAAAATTAAACGTGAGTTTGGGAATAGTGGTAAAACTCACTCACACCTAATGTAGAAGTTGTGAAGCACTTGCACGTATATACCTATAACCTGAAACACTCGCACACAAACAAAACTTTCATTAAGCTTATGACAAGTTGAATACACGGTATGTATATGAGCAAGTAAAGTGCGATCAAGGTAATACACAATATATAAACACTTAAGCATATCTTGATCAAGCTAGAGCAGTCATAAAAGAATGACTACAATGAACATTTAGCTAATAAATGATCATTCGGACATGCAATGCAATTAAGCACATCAAGAATCAATTGCATGTCCAACACATAACCAATGTGAAATACTCGAAGTATTTGCATCAAGGATATAAGATCCAACAAGGGCACAAGTGTGTAGTACTAAAGATAATGCAACAAAATCTAAAAGTACTTAAAAAAAGCTACAAAGCAAGGATATAAAAACACAATACTGATAATAAACTGAAGGTTTTAAACCAAAGTACTTAAAGCTTTGAAAGAAAGCAATGTAAATATCCAAAAGTTATAAAAACTATAAAGGTAAAACCAAAATAAAACCACCACTAAACCACCAAAATGAACTAATATCTATGATATGCTCCCCCTCAAAACTTTCTCCCCCTTTTTAACCAGAATGGCCAAAGGATCTAGAACTGCTCAGATTCTGAGTCGGATCCCTCTTGTTGTTGCCTTTGCTCCATCATCATGTCTTTAATATGAGACGATAGCGCAGTAATCTAGCCTTTGACATAGGTAAAATGATCCATGGTGTGCTGTACATGGGATTCTAGCATACCATACATCTGCTCAACCATAGCAATGAGATGATCAAGACGATCGGGTCTGAACGTTACACACTATGAACGTTTAGACCCCAAATTACAAATTACCAATTCAAGCTTAATATCAAACAATGTATGTACAGAAAATGAACATAAGCTTATAACAGAATTGATAAACAATCTAAACCAAATAAAATCACATCCACAACAGAAATTAATGGCAAAGATTAAGGGAAGAGAGATGCAAACACAAGGACAACACAACGATGTGTTATCGAAGAGGAAATCGAAGCCCTCGGTGGAAAACCTCTCCGCCGCCCTCCAAGTAGTCAATAATCCACTAAAGAATGAAGTTGGGATACATGAACAGCAATAAACCCTCCAAGCCTAATCTACCCAGTATACCTAAACCCTCCAAGCTTCTTGCTCCAATGTGGCTGCGCCGAACCTTTGTCTTTTCTAGCTTACTGGATTCCGCTATAGCCCATAGCATCAACCAATATCAATTGGTCCATTCCTAACTGCTTCCCAAAGCACCAAAAAGCCTTCTCACAAATGCGAGTATGGTGAGAAAAAGATTTGGCTAAGAACCTCTCAAGGATGTAACAATGGAGAGGGTGAGAGTAGAGGAATTTGAAGAGTCTCTATGTAAAGATTGTGGATGAGTCAATCTTGTTTTTCTCTAGGGTTTCTCTCTCAAAATTCTCTCTAGAAGCTCTCTACATTTCGTGGGTATAAGGGTCTATATATACTGGTGTGTGTTTGGAATGCGAAGAGTCATTTTTCAAAACAGAGCTGGCTGGCGACTTGGCCTCGCGACTTGACTGAGTCACGAGTTCAAGCCGCGAGCTAACTGAATGGCCAGTCTGGACTTTTTGTCCTATAGTGCTACAGCTGGCATGACGGTTCAGCTTCTCTACATGCTTCACTCGTGTGCATCTTCTGGCAGCTTGCCAGTCGCGAGCCACCCGCGAGATCCAGTCGCGAGTCCCTGCTTCACTGCACAATCTTGAGCATTTCTTCACACTCTCTCACACACTACCCTTACATGATTCCCACCTAAATACAGGGTTTCTAAATGCTGAATTACAAGCAAATTTGGCACGGAATAAAGCCAACAAAATGGTTGATTAAATTCAACCTTACAATCTCCCCCTTTGGCTATTCCGTGACAAAACCCTACAACAAACTCTAGACTTAACGCGTGAGTTGGGAACAGTTGAGCAAAACTCACTCACACCTAACTCTAGAATCTGTGAAGCTCTTGAACCATAAGAACAAGTATCTCCTGAAACACAACAACACAGTATGATCATTGTATGCAGAAAACTTGTAATGCATATGGAGCAAGCACAATGCGATCAAGCAAAAATGGACTTAAGCAATAAACCATGGCTTGACCAAAAATGAACAATCACTATAAATAGTGATCACAATGCTCATTCACACACGGAATGAACATCCGGACATGCAAGCTAATAAGCTCATTTACAAAGTATCATTTGCATGTCCAATACTCAACCAATGCAACAATACAAGGTAATTGCATTAAGGATAAAGATCCCATAAAGGGCACAAGAGTGATCTACTTAAAGTAGTGCATAGCATAACAACAAGTACTTAAGCTACAAAGCAAGGGTACAAAAACCTAAAAGCTTACAAAAGCACCAGTTACAAATGTACCATACACATTAGAAAAACATCTTATATAAACTTAAACCAATGAACCACAAGTTTCAAAAGTTTTAACAGAAACAATCATGAGTTTAAAATAGACTATTAACCAAAGTGTAGCAACATTATCCAAAGTATAATATCAGCACCAACAACATAAACAAAAAACTGCTAAATGTAAGTTTTATGCATGCTCCTCCCCCTCAAACTGGAACCCCCCCTCAAGAGCTACCCCTAAACATCTCCCCTTTTTTGACCAGAATGGCCAAAGGGTCACTGCCAAGTGGAGAAGCTATCAAACTTTGCTGAGAGGATGTTCATCTCTTCTTGAAGTGCAGCTAGCCTGTTAGATTGTTCATTCTGGACATCTCTGAGGCCATCAATCCTCTCTAGGATGATCTGGAATGTATCTGAAGGTACAGCTGATGAAGATGAAACTCTGCTCCTCTTGCCATGACCTCTTAAGCTTGAGGGTTCTCCTACAGCCTCTATTTCAATTTCCATTGGTTCAACTTCTTCTTCATCACCTACAGACGAACTTGTATCCTTGTGATGGTCAGTTTGTTGATGGCTGAGAGTGTAGACATTAGAGTGATGTCTTGAGGGATTTCAACACCTTTCACTCTAAAAAGCCTCATAAGAAGACTAGGAAAAATCATCTTAGCCCTTGAAGTTGTTCTAGTCTCATCCACAATTGTGTCAAAGATGTGAAAGCTGATGTCTATGAAGGTGTTTTCCTTGAGCTCCATGAGAAAGATAGCTCTAGCATTGTTGATTGTAGTCAGCTTCCTTACTGGGTACAAGTTGAACATCATGATGGTGGTTAGACACCTCATGTCAGTTGGGACGACATTAGTGTTGAGGCATCTCCCTTCTCTTACTCCACCAATGCGAGATTGGACAGTTTCTATGGATAGCATCCTATCCTTGTAGTTGGTGAAATCATGGTCATCTAAAACTTCAAGACCTAGCACCTTATCTATATCACCTGCATCTATAGTGAATTCCTTTCCTCTAATCCAACAGTTTAACTCATCCTCTCTCAGCACAACATTTGCATAAAAATCCTTGATCGAAGGCTCACACATTGCAGGCAAGTCACTCAACAACCTATCCCAACCTTTGCCCTCAAAGCAGTTGGGAATGAAGGTGTCCTTCAAATCCACCAAGTCCACAAATCCTTCTTGAATGGCGGTTGCTATCATGTAGTGCACTTTGTATCTCTCAAAGTGTTGAGTTGATCTAAACTTGGTGTTGTCCATTTTTAGCCTTTTATCACCCTTCTTGGCAGTAGTCTTCTTCTTTGTAGGAGTCATCTGTAAACATAGCAGAAAAGGCCCCAAACACAAAGCACAATGGATGGAAATTCAACCATTAGTAACAGGTTAGTATAACTGAGAAGAGTATAGAACTATACCACCATTAAGGCCATATTCAGTTGAGATTCAGACATTGAAAGGGATATCTCAACTAAAAAGTAGAATGACTTATCACCAATAGTTATGCATAACATATTGTGACATTGAGCATAGCAACCTAATCAAGAACACTCTTGGGCACAATCCAAATCACAGACTATCGCAAGCAGTAATCAACTGTATTGAAGCAATAAATACACAAAAATTTGTCTATGAGACATATCAAAATGAGTATGAGATGTTCAAACCAACACAGGACAGACAATATCATCAAGGCAGAAACAACACATATGATAAAAGACAATAGCAATTCTAGAATATAACTCAACCATTTTGAACCAAACTATACACACCAACAGATTAAATCATAGAAGACCCAATCAAATAGTATGTGACAATGAGACAAATCATCATGGGTATGAGATTTACCAACCAACACAAATCAGTGCACAAACTCTAATAGAGAAACTAAAACATGATAACAACCATATTTAGTATCTTAGAAACAAGATCAATTAAACCCAAACACCCAAACTCACAAACATGAACCAAACCCATATCCGACACTGCATATATCAAAAATCAAAAACACAACTCACATATTCAAGAAAATAAAGCTCAAAACATGAAATATGTAGTGAGAAAGAGAAAACCCATACCTTTTCTTGAAGATTTGAGGTTGAAATGATGCAAAAATGGAGGTTTTTGTGAGAAACACGGTGAGTTTGAGAGAGTTGAAATGGAAGGACAATGAACAGTCACAAAAATTTGAGGGAAAACTGAAAAGGTTTAAAACTACCCTTTAAAAATGAAAACACGCGTTTTTCGCAACTGGATCAAGTCGCGTGCAAGTCGCCAGGGCTAGCCGCCAGACACTGTAACTAAAAATTTTCTAAGTGTTTTTCACAACTGGAAGGTCTACGCGCGAGGAAGTCGCAAGGTAAGCCACAAAAATTTCTGTGTACCCCTCGCGACTGGACCTTCCACCCGTGAACAAGCTGCCACACTAAGCCGCGAGAAACATAAAAACCAAAATTTTGAAAAATATTCTAAGTATTTTTCGCAACTGAGACATTGACCCGCCAATGAGTAGCGAAAAATCTTTGTGTGGGCTCGCAACTGGGGCATGCGACTAGACCAACCCGCAACTAAGTCGCCATAACAGGACAACACTGTTTTTGAAGATTTTGACAATTTTTTGCAAAAAAAAAATACTTTCCAAAAACAACTAAAACACACAAAAATCTTTTTGTGTTTGATCAACAAAGATTGAGCATGTGAAAACACATTTAATCAAGTACAATCACAAAAATGAATATGGCATTCATTGAACATAGACATGTGTGATGTGTGTGGGTACCAAAAATGAGATAGTCCTTAGTCTAATGTGAAGCTTCAATGATCAATTCAACCAAGACATACACAACTAGCACTAGATAAAGTGACCCATCTCAATTATAGAAATATGCATATATGACCTCCCATGTAACTTGAAAACATAACTTTGAAGCTTTTCATTTGGCTTCATATACATCATATCATTTGATCTTTTTGAATCAATACATCTCATTGTGAGATCAATGCCTGAAATTTTTGATATTTCAATTTGATGATTAAGCATTTGGCTTTTTGGGCATCATACATTTTATTTTTTGTTGCTTTCCCTTTTTCCTAGTCAAATACTAGTATGTGCAACAGGCTTTTGCAGCTCAATATCTCTTTTCATTTGGAGATTTACATTTGGTGAGCTCTTTAAGAAAAACAATAAAATAAAGAGTGGGAAGATATATAGGCATAAGTCTATGCATGTCTCAAGATCAACAAAATCATTCACTAATCATTTATAATAAGGTTGAAGATCTATTTACAACAGTCACATAGATTTCAAGATTTCTCCCACAATGATATGAGTGCATAGGAGACAAGCTAAGCTCGTAGATGTACAAAGCCATTAGTACAAAAGTACAAGGCAAAACATGCTTTGAGACAAAACTCAACAATGTCAATAAAACTTTTTGGATTTTCTATTTTTTATGTGTTTTTGGATTTTTGACACACGTGCAAGAAAAGATTGATAAAAAACAAAAATGTAAAAACATTTTAAATAAAAAAAAATAGACAAACAATTCTCAATTCAAACTAGCACCAAGCACACAACCAAGCATATTCATAAAGTATAGGAAGTATTAATGCATAGACATGTTGTAATGCTTATGCATGAGTACCCTTCTTCACCCACACGTCACGTGCGTTTGGGGTGATATCCTTGTAGGATTGGGAACGAGAGTTAGGACTTTCAAACCTTTTAGTAAAGCTTTCCAAGCAAGTGGTGAATGCACTGATCATCTTCATCACGTCCATCACACCGAGATCACCATTTCAACCTCTTGATGACTCAACAGCCCAAGTCCTCTTGTCATTTCTTGGTCTTCTTGACCTTTGATCACTTGCATTCTTCAATGCTCTAAGTTTATGACAATTTGGTCTGGTGTGTCCTTGAAGTCCACAATGATGACAAAAGTGGTTCGTTCTCAAACATCTTTATGATCTTGGAAGAGATTTCCCTCTGGCTTCAAACCTGACCACAGATTGGTTCTGGGGCTTATTCACCACCCTTTGGTCAGCCTCATTCTTCTTCTTCTCAACCTTTGCCTTCTCCACAGCAGAGGCAACTACAACCGGCTCTTTGGCCTTCACAAACTTCACTTCCTTGGAGATATTCACAACTGCACTACTTTTTCCAGTATATCCTAATGCGGATTTGTCTGAGAATTGTTTTTGAGAGGATATGACATCATCTAGCTTCTTGGTGGAGACACTCTCTACCTTGGCATTTGCTTGAACCACCTCAAACTCAAGGAATCTAATCTTTAAGTAAGCTTCTGACAGCTTTCCATTCAGCCTTTCTATCTCACACTTGGCCTCCTTATGTCGCACTAGGAGACTTCTATAGTCCTTTTCTGCCTTTTTCATCTTTTTCATGGCTGCTTTGGCCACACGTGCATATTCTCCTGATTTCTCAAGGAGTGAATTGTAGTTTTCTTGAAGACCCACTGCAATCTCATCTTCTTCACTATCTGATTCTTCTACAATTCCCATTGATTCCTCATCACTATGCTCCCCAAGCTCTTGTACAAGTGAATTCAAGTCCTTCGAAGACTCAACATGAGCAATAGTCATAAAACCAGAGTAATTCCCTTCTCCGTCACAACTTTCCTCAGAATTAGAATTGGATGAATTGGAGTCACTAAGAGTTGTGGCATATACCTTGCCCTTCGATTTCAAGTAATTGGGACATTCTTTCTTGAAGTGTCCATGCCTGTTGCACTTGAAACAAGTGATTCCTAGTGTAGATTAGGATTCCCTACCTCTCCGCCGCTCTCCAAGCGGTCAATAATCCACTAGAAAATGTAGTTGGGATACATGAACAGCAATTGACCCTCCAAGCCTAATCTACCCAGTGTACCTAAGCCCTCTAAGCTTCTTGCTCCAACGAGGTTACGTCGAACCTTTGTCTTTTCTAGCTTACCGGATTTCGCTATAGCCCATAGCATCAACCAATATTAATTGGTCCCTTCCTAACTACTTCCCAAAGCACCAAAAACCCTTCTCACAAATGTGGGTATGGTGAGAAAATGATTTGCCTAAGAACCTCTCAAGGATGTAACAATGGAGAGGGCGAGAGTAGAGGAATTTAAAGAGTCTCTATGTAAAGATTGTGGATAAGTCAATCTTGTTTTTCTCTAGAGTTTCTCTCTCAAAATTCTCTTTAGAAGCTCTCTACATTTCGTGGGTATAAGGGTCTATATATAATGGTGTGTGTTTGGAATGCGAAAAGTCATTTTTCCAAAACAGAGCTGGCTGGCGACTTGGCCTTGCGACTTGACTGAGTCACGAGTTCAAGCTGCGAGCTAATTGAATGGCCAGTCTAGACTTTTTGTCCTGTAGTACAGTAGCTGGCACGGCGGTTCAGCTTTTCTGCATGCTTCACTCGTGTGCATCTTCTGGCGGCTTGCCAGTCGTGAGCCACCTGCGAAATCCAGTCACGAGTCCCTGCTTCACTGCATAATCTTAAGCATTTCTTCACACTCTCTCACACACTACTCTTACATGATTCCCACCTAAATACAGGATTTCTAAATGCTGAATTACAAGCAAATTTGATATGGAATAAAGCCAACAAAATGGTTGATTAAATTCAACCTTACAGCCTTCAAAACAATTGGGAATGAAATTGTCCTTCAAATCCATTAAGTCCGCAAATCTTTCTTGAATGATTGTTGATTGTTGCATTCATGTAGTACACTTTGTATCTCTCAAAGTGTTGAGTAGATCTGAACTTGGAGTTGTCCATTTTCAGCCTTTTATCACTCTTCTTAGCAGTGGTTTTCTTCTTGGTAGGAGTCATCTGTAAACATAGAAGGAAAGGCCACAAAAACAAAGCACAGTGGATGGAAATTCAAACATTAGTAACAGGTTAGTATAACTGAAAAGAGCATAGAACTATACCACCATTAAGTCCATATTCAGTTGAGATTCAGACATTGAAAGGGATAACTTATCTAAAAAATAGAACAACTTATCACCAATAGTTATGCATAACACATTGTGACAGTGACCACAACAACTTAATCAAGAGCACTCAAGGGCACAATCCTAATCACAGACTTCAACAAGGAATAATCAGCTGTATTGAAGCAGTATATACAACAAAAAAAATGTCTATGAGACATATCTTAATGAGTATGAGATGATCAAACCAACACAAAGCAGATAATATCCTCAAGACAGAAGTAACACCCGAGTCCTTTTGTCATTTCTTGGTCCTCTTGACTTTTGATCATTTGCATTCTTCA
Organism: Quercus aquifolioides; assembly: GCA_019022515.1. Lineage (NCBI taxonomy): Eukaryota > Viridiplantae > Streptophyta > Magnoliopsida > Fagales > Fagaceae > Quercus > Quercus aquifolioides. The sequence continues at coordinate 674,247 of CM032335.1, read as the reverse complement.
ATGCTCAAAGCTTATGACAATTTGGTCTAGTGTGTCATTGAAGTCCATAATGATGACAAAAGTGGTTTGTTCTAGGACCGCTTTGTGATCTTGGAAGAAATTTCCCTTTGACTTCAGACCTGACCACAGATTGGTTCCGAGGCTTATTCAACACCCTTTGGTCAACCACAATCTTCTTCTTTTCAACCTTTGCCTTCTCCACAGTAGAGGCAACTACAACCGGCTCCTTGGCCTTCACAAACTTCACTTCCTTGGAGATATTCACAGCTGCACTACTTTCTTCAGTATATCCTAATCCGGATTTGTCTGAGAATTGTTTTTTGAGAGGAAATGACATCATCTAGTTTCTTGGTGGAGACCCTCTCTACCTTGGCATTTGCTTGAACCACCTCGAGCTCAAGGAATCAAATTTTTAAGTAAGCTTCTGACAACTCTCCATTCAACTTTTCTATCTCACACTTGGCCTCCTTATGTCACACTAGGAGACTTCTGTAGTCCTCCTCTACCTTCTTCATCTTTTTCACGGCTGCTTTGGCCACACGTGCATATTCTCCTGATTTCTCAAGGAGTGAATTGTAGTTTTCTTGAAGACCCACTGCAATCTCATCTTCTTCACTATCTGATTCTTCTACAATTCCCATTGATTCCTCATCACTATGCTCCCCAAGCTCTTGTACAAGTGAATTCAAGTCCTTCGAAGACTCAACATGAGCAATAGTCATAAAACCAGAGTAATTCCCTTCTCCGTCATAGCTTTCCTCAGAATTAGAATTGGATGAATTGGAGTCACTAAGAGTTGTGGCATATACCTTGCCCTTCGATTTCAAGTAATTGGGACATTCTTTCTTGAAGTGTCCTTGCCTGTTGCACTCGAAACAAGTGATTCCTTGTGTAGATTGGGATTCCTTTCTATCTTTCTTTTTGAATTCCTTTTTCTCCTTCTCGGAACTCTAGAATTTTCCTTTGTCACCAAATCTTCCATTGTTCTTGAATTTCAAGAATTTCTGAAAATTTTTCACAAGGTACGCCATATCTTTATCGACAACATCCTCATCCGATGAGTTGTGAGCTTCTACCCTTTCGTTAGTTGTCTTAAGAGCAAGAGATTTGCTCTTCCTTTGTGTGGCTTCCCAATTACTTGTCCCTCCGTGATCATACAGGAGTTTTACTCCAATATGCATGGATTTGACTACTTTGTACCTCATTTTATCACTCGCATTCAAGGTATGCGCATCATAGTTACTTGGATATTGTATCCGAGGGACTACTCATTCCTAGGGTAGCGCATCCTGACTACCCTAGTTTGAGGACTGTGTCCAAAAATGAACTCTATTCTCTATTCTATGAGACACCTTCATCTTGGGTTGACTATCAAAACACCCCTTGCTCGAGCTTTACAAAAGGTCCAAAATTCCTTAACATGGTGATGACATTCGTTCTCTATCCATTGTCTCACTATAACTCTATCACAGAGCCTCGTGCTCGATTTTTGTTATCCCTCCTTGAGGGCCTCTCTATTGATTTTCCCTCTCACTTCATTTTATCCCTCATAGATGTCTATAGGGATACGGCGACTCATGATAAGCTCATTTTTCCTTCCACTATCATAAGGCTTCTTTGCCATTATATATGCCATAGACGTTCCGTTATATATGTCGAGTCTACACACTTTTCCATTATATATGCCATAGACGTTGCTACCGTTGGATAGAGCGAGGTCTAGCTTTAACCAAAACGGCCACGGATAGAGACAGCAACTTCTTCGGCTTCTTCCACTCCTTCCACATCCGCACCTTCTTCATCGGCAGGTGGTGTGACCCTCGAGGCAGTCATGGTGTAGCTATAGTGCATGGATGCTCGCCTTGACACACTCAGTGATGAGTTGTGTCAGGTGAACACCCATGTCGGCCGTATTGCTAGATGGTAGGCTCGCCTTCGTGGCTTCGTAGAGTCTCCCTCTCCTTCTCCAAAGCCATCTGAGGACAAGGACGATGATGGTGACTCTGACGACGATGATGATGATGAAGATGAGGATGCTAGCTCACCTAGTGATGATAAGATGACTACTTGAGTACTTACCCTTTGTCACTTGTGACAAAAAGGGGAAGTAGTTTTGATATGAGAGTAGTCATATGCATAAGGAGAGAGTTAGTATAGGAGATTTTTGTTAGGGGGAGTGTCTATATTTTTTGAGGGATGTAATGAGGACTGTTAGGACATATGTAATTCACTTGTTAGGAACATATGTCACTATTTTATATAATTGGTTAATCCTTTAACAAAACACATTTTACTTGTATTTGGGTAGATCTAAAATGTGTTTAATACTTCAAAAAACTTGTTTCAAGTTCAAGTGTTGAAGGCATGCAAGTTTGTCCAAGATTCAAGTGCAGAAAGTGCTGTTCATTAAAACTCGACAACTAGCTATCTATCGAGACCTGTAGAGCTGTTGAAGCCCGTGGCTCGACAGCAGCTTGACAAATAGGATATTTGTCGAGGTTTATGAAATTCATTTTTTCAAGACTATTTTTCATTCAATCTGTGATTATATGTTTGAACTTTCTTTTCTCACAACCCTAGACATATAAAATGATTATTTTAAGAGCCGTCAAAGGTGGACACAAGTTACACAAGTGTTGAGCAAAGTTTGTTCAAGCAAATTGTGACCGGAGACAGAATTTGCCCTAGTTCATCTTTCTTGTGAAGAAGTTGTTGTATTTGTGCACTACAGGGTTTTGTAACCAAGCATATTCTCAATCTTCATCGTTTGATGAACTGAAGAACTTTGCAGCGAACAACCTTCTCTAATTGGTGATTGAAGTTGCGTACTGGGATCTGTGCAATTGGTTAGTCATGTTCTGAGAGCCATGCATTACAAGGAGAGATTTTCACTACAGAATAAGTCCAATTGGGTATTAGGGTAAGGGTTCAACTGTAGGTTGGTATAAGGTACTGGGATTCCTTTACTTGTAACCGCTTGTTATGATAATAGTGGATTCTCAGGAGTGGTGACCTTAAAATCACCCGGTGGGGTTTTTGCCATGTAGGTTTTCCCCATTCGTAAACAAATCACCGTGTCAATTTATTTCCCATTGTATATTTAGTTTAATTGGTGTTTTGTTTGTGTTGCCACTTACATTTGCATGTTAATTTGATTAATTAATAAATTTGGCTAATTAATCAATTAATTCATCACAAGGGGTCAATTCGTTTTTGGCCTATCAAGTGGTATCAGAGTAGGCACACTCTGATTAGGGTTAATCTTTGTTGTGTGATCCATTGACCCCTGTTGTCATGGCTGCAACCGGCTTGAAGAGATCTTTGTTTTCAAATATATCTTGTTTTTTCTAATCTCTGCTTGTTTAAGTGTATCGGAAAATACAAGTCTAAAAGTTATTTGAATTCTATTATAATGACTATTGGAAAAGATCTCAGGTTGACTAAGAAGAAACTAGACTGTCTCCAAATGAAAATGTGTAAAGGAGTTCATCTAAGAAGAGTAAAAATTAAAGGTTTACCTCGTAAAAGGTAGATGAGAGAAAGCATCATTCCCATTGATCTGTCATCCAAGCACGAAGTGTGTTTTATGATGAAATTCGTATTTAAGGTTATGGACACATGTTTGTGGTACCTTGACAGTGGTTGCTCAAGACACATGACTAGAGACCAATCTCTCTTTAAGGTTTTCGAGTCTAAGAAAGGTGGCAATGTCACTTTTGATGATGGGAGCAAACCACAGATTAAAGGAAAGTGAATCATCTCTTTACCTGGACTTCCAGACATTGCAAATGTTCTCTATGTAGAAGGTATGAGAGTGAACCTGTTGAGCATAAGTCAGATATATGATCAAGACTTCATGGTGCTATTCTCAAAGGGAAAGTGTCTTATCATGGATGAGTCAGGAAAGAAACTCATAAGTGGTGTTCGCACTCTAGACAATTGTTATGGAATGGTTCTTGATGCTAATATTGTGTACAATAGCATTCATTTACCAAATGAAGATCTATGGCACCAACGGATGGGACATGCTAGTTACAAACATCTCTCAATTGTATCTAAGCATGAATTAGTCTTGGGGATACCAAAACTTAGTAGAGTGAGCAATGTGGTGTGTGGACCATGTCAGCTTGGAAAACAAATGAAAGTTAAGCATTCGGGTACTCAGACATCTGCTACATCTAGACCATTGGAGCTTCTACATCTGGATCTTATGGGTCCAAGTAGAACCGAGTCTCTTGGTGGTAAGAGATACGTCATGGTTGTGGTAGACGACTTCACTAGGTACACTTAGGTTATCCTTCTACGATCCAAGTCAAATGCTCTTGAGTACATTGAAGCCTTGTGTACAACATTGCAGAATGAAAAGAACCTGCAGATTGATTGAATTCTGTTAGGTTCTAAAGATTTAGGAATTTATGTATTTAGAACTCTAATTTGTAATATTGGCAAACCATAATCAAAACAATATGTTTCGTCTTGTTTAACCTTGCTCAAAGTTGATTAATTATTGTAAAGTTGGAATCGAGAGACTGTAGATGCATTGGGGCATTTCGGTCTGGCTCGATCGATCGAAGAATAGATTCGATCGATCGAAAATCGATCAGATTGCATTTTTCTGCAGTTTTTCAACTCAGCCCTAACTCATTAAACGTTTAGGGTTTTATGTTTTTGCCCTAGGTATATAAGGCAAAACCCTAGCCACGTTTTTAGAGTTGCTCCAGTTGTATTGTTGCTCATACATTACTGTTTTGTGTAAATCTCTTGTGAGATCTAGAGGAGCTTTCCTTTACAAAAAGCTTAGGGTTTTCAAGATTGAGATTACTTCAACATCTTGATGATCAACTTGGTTGCTATCATTGAAGCTTAAAGAATAACAAGCGTGGGTGCTTGTAGCTAATTGAAGAATTCAAGAAAGAAGGAGTCCGTGGATTCGGAGCTTGCACGGGGTCGTGTCAGTAAGTTCTACTGGTAGGTAGCATTAGGAAGTCGAGCGGGGAGCTTGTAAGTCCTTTTGTATGAACTTCAATTCTTTCATAGTGAATTCAGTTTTGCCTTGAGGATCGGTGGGTAAAATCCTCCCCAGGTTTTTTACCGGTTTGGTTTTCCTGAGTGATCATATCTTGTGTTATTTATTATTCCGCTGCTATATATTCTTGATATGATTGTTTGATTATTTTAACCTAGAATTGCTTAATTTGACTAAGTAACAACTTGGCTAATTAACTAGGCTACTCAATCTGGTTGTGTGTTAAGGGTTCTAAAACCGTTCAAGTGATATCAGAGCAGGTTGCTCTTTAGTTTGAGATTTTTTGATCTCTGAGCTGATCCTTGACCCCTGTTGTCATGGAGCATGGACACTCTCTTGTCGTTCCTCTTCACTTTGATGGGAATAATTGTGCTTATTGGAAAGTAAGGATGAAAGCATTCCTGAAATCCATTGATGAGAGAGTTTGGAATTCCGTTGAGTACGGATGGCAGAAGCCCACTACTCCTGTGAGTGAGTGGCAAACTTCTGAAAAAGAAGCAGCAGGCTTCAATAGCAAAGCTATGAATGTCATCTTCAATGCTGTTTCTATGGAGGAATTTAAGAGGATCTCTAATGTTGAGGTTGCTCATACTGCTTGAAAAATCCTCCAAACTGTGCATGAAGGCACAAAGGCAATTAAGATAAACAAACTGTAGCAATTAACTTCTAGGTTTGAAAGCATTAGGATGTCTGATGATGAATCATTTGATGAATTTTATGCCAAACTGAATGATATTGTTAATTCTGCTTTTAATTTGGGTGAAATCTATGATCAACCTAAAATTGTTAGGAAGATACTTAGATCGTTAACTGAAGACTTTAGACCCAAAGTGACTGCCATTACTGAGAGCAAGGATGTGGACTCCATCCCTGTTGATGAGCTTGTAGGATCTCTTCAGTCCTATGAGTCTGACTTACCCAAAACAAACAAATCCAAATCAATGGCTCTTAAGTCTGTTGATGATGTTGAGGCTGGTGGATTTGATGATGAGCTCTCTGCTACAGAGATAGCTTACCTTGCCAAGAATTTTAGAAACTTTCTGAGAAATACAAATAGAAGGGCAAAAGGTACAAACAATGTTGAACCTAGAAACTTTAGGAAGAATGATCCCACTAAGGTTAATAACTTTGAAAAACCTAGAGAAAAAGTAGGTCAATCTTCAAACAATTCTTTGGGTGCTCAGTGTTTTGGTTGTCAAGGGTATGGTAATGTTAAATCTGAACGTCCTACATTCTTGAGAAATAAGGGTAAAGCTATGGCTGTAACCCTTAGTGATAATGAGGTTTCTGATGATGAGTCTGAATGTGACGAGGATGGAAACTTCATTGCTTTCACTGCTACTGCAGTAGTCAATGAAAGCATATCTGTTGAGGAGAACCCTTCTGATGGGGAACTCTCTGAGGATGTAGATCTTCAAGAGGCCAATAATAAACTTTGCAAAGTTGCTGCAAAGGATGCTATGAATGTTGAACTTGGCCTGAAGAAAATTGATTATCTTGAGCTTGAAAAGAAAAATTTGCTTGTTAAATTATTTGATGCTAATGATCTTTTGAACCATGTGAAATCTGAGAACATGCTTTTACTTGATAAAGTTAAAACTTTAGAACATGATTTATCTGTTGCTAGAACTGCTAGTTCTAAACTTGATCACATGCTGAAAGTTCAAAAGTATCCTTCTGATAAATCTAGGATAGGATATGTTGAAAGCATCTCTATGTCTACTCCACATTCCATGAACTTTGTTCCTTCATCTTCTTTTGAACCTTCTGTGAGTGAGGTTGTGAGTGAAACTGTCAAACCACCTGTGAGTAAGGTAGTCAAACTTGTAGAAGTTTCACCTCCTAGGAAGATTAGGGTTGATCTGAGAGAAACTAAACCTAAGGATTCTACCCTTTCTAAGGACAAGATGCATGGTAAACCTGCTTGGGTTTGTCATTATTGTGGAAAGTCTGGACACATTCGTCCTAACTGTTACAAGCTTCAAGCTGCTAAGAGAGCAAACAAACCAAAAGTGTCTGTGCCTCAAGCACAAGATCCTATGGCACTTATTGGTGAATTGGTAAAGGCTTTGAACCTTTATTCCAATCCTGGAGTTGGAAATCACTCAAATGTGAATAGGAACTCCAATGCTCAGAGTGCATCTAAAAGGCTTTGGATGCAAAAGACTCGACCTAATTGAGTCTTTCAGTCATGGTCCTTGTGCTTCATTGCTCATTCCTCTGTGACCATTGTTCTTTGTTTTTTTGTGTTTCTTTTGTTTTTTTCTAGGATTTGCATTGCATTACATTCATGCATTTCATTCTAGGATTTATTTGTTTTCTCTTGTTTAATAATCAATAAAATAAATAAATAAATAAATAAAAGGGAAAAAGAGAAAGAAAAAATGTGTTTAACATTGTTTTCTTGGTTTTTGAAAACAAGGGTGGTCAATTTATTTACACATATCATGTCTTATGTACCGTGTTTAGCTTTGATGAGCTTTTTTATTGCACTTGACTAGTTGAAACTTTGTAGTGCATGTTGTGTGGGAAAGATGTTTATGGTGTTTATCACTTTGTCTTACTCTTGATGTCACATGTTATTTCACTGTCGGACTTGATCCTTTTGAGAAAGACATAAATAACCATCTCACCATTGTTCACTAGCCAATCATGAACACCTTAGTGCATATCATAAGATTTTGTGTACTCGTGACACATGCACAAAAAGAACATAAGGTGATGCCTCGGCTTAATTGTTTAATGCTTAAAATTGGTGTGTACTATTAGGCTTGATGCCATCTCACATAATTAAAATTGGTGTGTATCATTAGGCTTGATGCCATTTCACATAATATATTTCACATTATAATGGGGCAAAATTCAAGAAACTTACATGATTGCAAGCTTTTGTTCTAGGAGATGTGGGAGTTATATGATGTAACTCTTTAGGTGATAGTCTCTTTTAAATTTTATGTGATGGATTGTGTAGACTTTGTGATTGATTGCTATTCACATATCATCTCACATGTTTCTCAAAGTTTTTGCTAGTTGCACACACTACAACAAGTTACTATTTGCTAAACTTTGTACATGTTATTGTGTGTGTTTTTGGTCTGACCAACCAAGTTTGAAAATACTTTAAGAATTATGCAAAACATTTTTTTTGCTTGAGAATTTAAAAAGAGAATGGCCGAAATTTTCTTTGGAGAAACTGGGATTAAAATTAGGGTTTTTGAAAAATCATTCCATCTCATACTCATGCATTTTGTTTTCGTTGTTTAATGCTTTGAGGAGTTGTTTTCAAAATCAGGTTTGTGTTTGTCAAAACTGTGTTTTTTCTCAAAACATTTGTAAGCCTCTGCCTATTTCGATCGATCGAAAAAGTTCTTTAATTTGTTTAAAAATGACTGTTTCATTCGATCGATCGAATGTATTTTTCGATCAATCGAAAGCCGTGAATCAGGTTTTTAAAAACACTGTTCTTGACTTTTTCAAACACTTTTTCAAAAGTTTTTTCAAACCCTTTTCTCTCTCTCTCTGACTTGGCAAGCTCAAAAGTTCAAATTTTTGTCGTTTTCCTCCGGATTTTTTGCAAGGATTCTCATTCCTCAAGCCGGTATGTCTATCTTACCCCTCCTTTTTGAGTTTATTTACATATTTCATGCATTTTTCATGCATTTATGCTCAAAATTTCGGACCCTTTACTTTTTGGGATTTTTGATGATTTAAGCCTAATTTTGTGTAATTGATCAATGGGTTTTTGTGGGGACATGTTATAAACATGTTCTTAATGGTTTAATTTGATCAATTTTGGGTTTTGTGTGAAATTGAAAATTCTAGGGTTTGTAATTGATCCGAATTGGGGATTTTTGTTCAATTGGGTTTAATTGATGAAATTGGCTTGATGTTTTGATGAAATTGGTTATTCTAATCTGTTTTCAACAATGTGTGATGATCAATTCATCAATTTATTTCAAAATTTTCAAGTGGTTTTTCAAATTTTTTAGGGTTTTTGTTAGAAACTCTATATTCGAGCCAATTTTGTGAAATTGAACCTAATTAGAACTGTGTTTACTGCTTTAGTTCATGCATCACAACATTGTTATTGTTCATGCATCATATAGATTTTTTTTATATGTTTTTATTGTGCTAACTTGCAGTCTACCCTTGGTTTTGTTTTATTCTGTTCTTTTGGTTTTCTCTTTGTGTCTTTGTCCTTTCCTTAGCATCATGCCTAGGAAAACTAGAGCCCGTAGGACTATTCCCTCCTCTTCTCCATCCCCTCCTTCCTTTGATCGTGAGAAGTTTCCGAGTGAGAAAAACCAAAAGATCTTTGAGAAGCTAAACCTTAGGAGAAAGATTTGGGCTGAGCGTTTTGTTCTATTAGATGAACTTGATCATGCCATTAGAGCAAACTTTGAGCGTCGGGGCTGGTTACCCTTGGTGGATGTTTCTGATCCTCCTCCACCTTCTGCCTTGATTAGAGAGTTCTTTTCGAACATCTCTATCCGCATCTATGATTCCAACACTTTAGTAAAGAGTTGGATACGAGGCGTAGAGTACACCATTACTCCCCAGGTAGTGGCTGATGCTCTAGGGGTACCTTTGGTCCAGAATCCTGTCTATCCTTATGATGAGTCTCCCGAGTTGAGTGATGTCTTGTCTTACATCACTGGGACATCCATTCAGTGGGGTTCTGATTCTAGGATCACCTCTGCTGAGCTCTCTGGGTTGCACTATCTGTTCTTTAGGATAGCCTATCATTCTATTTGGCTCATATCTCATGTTCACACCATTCCTCTTGAGAGGTGTGTATTTTTGTACACTCTGGTTACTGATGCTCCTATCAGTTTTCCTTATCTCTTTCTTCGTTCTTTGAACGATGTTTATAGGAGTTCATCTACTACTCATGCTCTAGTACATCCTATTTTTATTCATAGGCTTTTGCTTTATCTTGATCTTAGTGGCTTCCCTTCCTCTGAGCCCGTTCATGTGATTGCTCCCATAGATGCGTCTTTTCTTAGATAGAAGGCCGCTCATCTTCGAGCTGGTTCTAAACACCCTAGTTCAGAGCCTTCTGGTAGCGCACCTCCTCCTCCTTCTTCTGCTACAGGTCTTGCTAGTGAGGATGTTCCTGATCCAGTTGGTGATGATGCTGCTGCTGCTGATGTTCCTCCACCTCCTTCGACCGACTTTGATGTTCGTCGTACCCTGGAGACTATCATGACCGTTCAGGCGGCTTATGGTCAGATTTTGGTGGACTTGCTAGATGAGATTCGTGCTTTGCGAGCCGACTTTGCGCGTCTTCATTCACCCTCACCACCTCCTTTTGATGGCAACTTGTGATTGCCCTTTGGCATTCCGTCACAAAAAGGGGGAGTAGAGTTTTTGACTTGTAGAGGAGTTTTTGTAGTTAGGAGGAGACTTTTTTGTTTTTGAGGAGCTTGTGGAGTTTTTAGATTGTATCTAGGTGCTTCACTTTGTATATCATTTTTGGGGATATTCATGTTAGGGGAAGTAACATTGATTGATATACATGTTATATTCATTGATTCTTGTTGCTTTGTGATTCACTGCTTATTGATTTATATTTATGAGTTGTTCATTCATATATGTCTTTATTTTGTGTTATGTGAATCTTACAAGAATGTTATACCTGTTGTTTTACTCTTTTCTGTCACACATGCGTTTATGCGTTTGTTGAGTATTTCAGGAATATACAGGTTGATTCAACTAAGCTGCTGTCTACACTTGCAACCGATGGATAGTAGTTAGGGTTGAATTTGAGTTTATGAGCATTATTTTTGTAAAGGGCTTTTTACTTGTAAACTTTGAGCTTTTAATTTGGGTTTTGTCACGGATTGCCAAAGGGGGAGTTTGTTAGGTTCTAAAGGTTTAGGAATTTATGTATTTAGAACTCTAATTTGTAATATTGGCAAACCATGATCAAAACAATATGTTTAGTCTTGTTTAAACTTGCTCAAAGTTGATTAATTATTGTAAAGTTGGAATCGAGAGACTGTAGATGCATTGGGGCATTTCAGTCTGGCTCGATCGATCGAAGAATAGATTCGATCGATCGAAAATCGATCAGATTGCGTTTTTTGTAGTTTTTCCAACTCAGCCCTAACTCATTAAACGTTTAGGGTTTTATGTTTTTGCCCTAGGTATATAAGGCAAAGCCCTAGCCACGTTTTTAGAGTTGCTCCAGTTGTATTGTTGCTCATACATTGCTGTTTTGTGTAAATCTCTTGTGAGATCTAGAGGAGCTTTCCTTTACACAAAACTTAGGGTTTTCAAGATAGAGATTACTTCAACATCTTGATGATCAACTTGGTTGCTACCATTGAAGCTTAAAGAATAACAAGCGTGGGTGCTTGTAGCTAATTGAAGAATTCAAGAAAGAAGGAGTCCGTGGATTCGGAGCTTGCACGGGGTCGTGTCAGTAAGTTCTACTGATAGGTAGCATTAGGAAGTCGAGCGGGGAGCTTGTAAGTCCTTTTGTATGAACTTCAATTCTTTCATAGTGAATTCAGTTTTGCCTTGAGGATTGGTGGGTAAAATCCTCCCTAGGTTTTTTACCGGTTTGGTTTTCCTGGGTGATCATATCTTGTGTTATTTATTATTCCGCTGCTATATATTCTTGATATGATTGTTTGATTGTTTTAACCTAGAATTGCTTAATTTGACTAAGTAACAACTTGGCTAATTAACTAGGCTACTCAATCTGGTTGTGTGTTAAGGGGCCTAAAACCGTTCAAATTCAAAGCGATCATGGTAAAGAATTCGATATTGCACAAGATCAAGTATATCTCAAGAATTCTCTGCTCCTATTACTCCTCAGCAAAATGGTATAGTAGAAAGAAAGAATAGGGTTATTTAGGAGATGGCTAGAGCCATGTTGCACAATAAGGATGTGGCTAGGAACTTGTGGGGAAAAGTCGTTAACACTGCATGTCATACGATCAATAGGGTGTACTATAGACCCAGTACCAAGAAGACTCCATATGAGTTATGGAAAGGAAGAAAGCCAAATGTGAAGTATTTCAGAATCTTTGGAAGTACTTGTTTTATTCTCAAGAATAGAGAGAATGTGGGAAAATTTGATTCCTGAAGTGATGAAGGAATATTTCTAGGACACTCCTCTACAAGTAAGGCTTATCGGGTATACAACAAAAGAACCACGAAGGTAATGGAAACGGTGAATGTTGTTATTGATGAGTCTTTAGATTCTGGTTCTAAGAAGGGTAGTGAGGAATTCCCAAAAGAAATTCTTCCTCCTGAGCCAAAGGAAGTTCCAGAAATTGTTGAACAAGAGCCCGCATCTCCAAGTACTCCTAGTGTTGTGGAAGATTCTGCAGATATACCCACTTCACCAGATTCTGAATCCCACGAAGAGAAAGGACCTTCTTCCAGGATTAAATTAAATCATCCTCTTGAAGTTATTGTGGGAAACATGAATGAACTCACATTAAGAAAGTGAATAGTTGATAAATGTGTTGCTAACTTTGTGTCTTATTCTTGTTATTTGTCACAGGTTGAACCCACTAAAGTTGAGGAAGCTCTTCAGGATGAAAGCTGGGTTGAAGCAATGCATGATGATCTGCTTCAATTTCAGAGGAATGATGTATGGACTCTAGTACCTAGACCGGAGGGTGAGCACATCATAGGCACAAAGTGGATATTCCATAATAAGACTGATGATGAGGGCAATGTGATTTGCAACAAGGCTCGTCTTGTAGCTCAATGATACTCACAAATGGAAGGAATAGACTATGATGAGACATTTGCCCCAATTGCCCGTATGGAGTCCATCAAAATTCTCCTAGCCCTAGCCTGTCACCTAAAATTCAAGCTTTACCAAATGGATGTAAAGACTGCTTTCTTGAATGGGTTACTTAAAAAAGATCTCTATGTGGCTCAACCAAAAGGATTCATTGATCCACACTTCCCGAACCATGTGTTGTATCTCAAGAAGGCACTTTATAGGTTGAAACAAACCCCTAGAGCTTGGTATGATAGGCTCACACAATACATGGTATCACATGGGTTCACAAGAGGAAGGCTGATTAGACTCTCTTCATCAAAAGGGAAGTTGGTGAGTTGATCCTGGCTCAAGTCTATGTTGATGATATCATCTTTGGGTCTACGAATGATGAACTTGCTCATAGCTTCTCAAAACTCATGCAGGCCGAGTTCGAGATGAGCATGATTGGAGAGCTAACTCACTTCCTTGGATTACAAATTCGTCAACAAGATTCAGGTATATTCCTATCTCAATCTAAATATGCTAAGAATCTTGTGAAAAATTTTGGTTTGGAATCTGCTAGTTTTGTTAGAACCCTTATGAGCCCAAATGTTGAACTCACTGTTGACTTGTTAGGAAAAAGTGTTGATCCATCTCTCTATAGAAGTATGATAGGTAGTCTTCTTTACCTTATTGCTAGTAGACCTAACATTAGTTACAGTGTGGGAATGTGTGCTAGATATCAGGCTAATCCCAAAGAATCTCATATGACTACTTTAAAGAGAATCATAAAGTATGTCAAAACCATTGCTGACTTTGGTGTGTGGTACAGCAAGGACATAAATGATGTCTTATCTGGGTTTTCTAACGCTGATTGGGCTGGGAATGCTGATGATAGAAAGAGTACATTGGGGGGTTGTTTTTATGTGGGTAATAATCTTGTCTCCTAGATGAGCAAAAAGCAGAATTCCATCTCATTATCCACTGCAAAAGCTGAGTACATTGCTGCCGGTAGCTGTTGCACCCAACTCCTATGGATGCAAAAACTCCTCCATGATTATGGTATTTGTCAAGAGCATCTTACCATCTACTGTGACAAAACCAATGCCATCAACATCTCTAAGAATTCGGTTCAACATTCTCGAACTAAACACATAGAGATTCGACATCACTTCATTAGGGAGCTTGTCGAAGATGGTACTCTCACTCTTGAGTTTATTCACACTAATGATCAGAAGGTTGATTTGTTTACAAAACCTCTAGAGAGCAAACAGTTTGAATTCCTTCGCCAAAACATTAGTGTTATCTCCATGGATTGATCTCCTTCTCTCCTCCTTTTCCTCCTCATGCATTTACATCTAGTTTTTATGCTTTGTTTCGTTTAACATGTTTTTGTTTGGTTATTTTTCAGTTTTGCTTTGTTTTGTTATTCGTATAAAAATAAAAATAAAAATTGAAAAATCAGAAAAATACAAAAGCAATGTATGTTTGTGTACATTGATACTTGTGTACCTTGGATGGCCATTGAAACAAAGTTTTCTAAACTTTGTATATCTTGTAGCTTAGATGAGCATCTCTATGCAAAACTAAGCAAGTGAGGTTTGTGGCTTGTGTTTATGATAAGTAAGATTGAGTAATCTCTTGTACTTAACACTCGTATCACTCTTTTTGACGAGAAGGACTAAAATATCCTAAGAGAAAGGCATAAATAACCATCTCACCACTGTTGCTCCCCAATCATGAAATGCCATTTGTGTGCTTTGGCATAGCAAAATTGGAATGTCAAAAGCTTAACATCATTGGGTATTTCTTTTCTATCTCTTATATGTCCATGCATGATATGCTTATTAAAAAGAAAAATATGCAAAGAAAAATAAAAAGCAAAAAGATCAAAATGCTTTATATATGATTGCAAGTGTGTATTTTAGGAGATGTGGGAGTTATAGGATGTACCTCGAAGGTGATAATCCCCATCAAACAGTTATGATTATGTGTGAGTTAAAGTGATTTTCTCATATCTCAAATCATCATAACATGTATACACTTATACAATCTTGTGATGTTTTTCACACACAACACACAATATTCTTTGCTAATCTTGATACATGTGCAGGTACAATGTGATTTGGCCATCACAAGTGTTTACATGTGTTAATGTATGCTCACTAAACTATCTTGACTTATTTTTTAAATAAAAATTGATTAGACTTGTTTAGTGTGTGTGTGTGTGTGTGTGTGTGTGTGTGTGTGTGTGTGTGTGTTTTGGGATCTATGTGCTTAACATGTTTATGATTGAGAGATGATTTTGAGAGTTCAAAATGTTGTTTGGATCCTTGGTTGTGTTGCATGCTTGATTGCATTCATATTTGTGTTTTTCCCTTCTTGAAAAACTGTTTTTAAGCAATCTTGACAACTCCTCGACACCTGGCTTATCTATCGAGCTCATCTGTTGATTTTTATCGCGATCTCGACACCTTTCGATAGCTGGGTGGATCAATCAAGAAATCTCCTATCTCCACGATAGCTCTTCGATCCATCGAGCCTGTTCTGCTGTGGACACCTCGGATACCTCTAGATAGCTGCATTTGTCGAAGCTTTTGAAGATCTATCGAGATTTACTGAGGTTCTATATAAAGGTTCAAATGCGATCCGAACTTCATTTCCTTGATCTCTCTCGATTTGTCTATGCCTGTTCACCTCCCAAACACTCTCTTCTCTCTCTAAACCTCTTCCTCAAGGATTTTTCGACCTTATTAAAGTTCTTTCTCACTTGGTAAGTGTCTAAATCTCTCATTTCATGATTTTTAACCTAAGTTTTTCGGATTTTTGGAAATTTTGGGGTTTTTCAAAATCAAAAAGGTTTTTGCAAAATTTTTGGGATGGGTTTTGAAGATTTGATCTTAAAAACTTCATGCATTGCATTCCATGTGCATTATAACTACATTTTCATGCATTTAGATATGTGTTATATATGTTAAACTATTTATGTGCTAGTAGGTTTGGATTGGGTTGAGCCCATGATGATATTTCTGTTGCACGTCACATGCTCATGCATTTTCATGCATACGTACCTTACATTCAATATATTTTTGTATATTTAAACTGTTTGAGACTTTTCTGAGTGTTTCTTTCTTCCCCCTCACTCTCTAGTTTACGTTAGTGCATCAATGGCACCAAAACGTAAGTCTGCTCCGTCCCGGAACCCTCTTCGTTCCAGGGCATCTTCGTCTTCTAATCCTACCCCCTCTTCTGTTTGGTTCCATGATGAGGATGCTCGAAAAGACTTCTTGGAGAACTTCTCTAGACGAGGCATTCATTCAAAACACCGAGTCATCTTGTCAGACTTCTCTGACACTGACCTACCCACTGTCATTCACAGTCGAGGTTGGGAGTCATTGTGTGACATCCCAGTCACCTATCCTTCCATGTTGATCCAGGAGTTCTACTCCAACATGCATGGACTGGATACTTCTGTACCTCTTTTTCATACTCGCGTTCGAGGTACGCGCATAGTGATCACACCGAATATTGTATCTGAGGTGCTCCACGTCCCGAGGGTAGAGCATCCTGACTACCCCGGTTGTGAGCGTCTAAGGACTGTGTCCAAAGACGAGATGATTTCAACTTTTTGCAAGCGCCTTTCTAATTGGGGTGATCGTCAGTTTACACTATGTTCGACCTTTGCTAAAGGTCCTAGATTCATGAACATGGTGATGACTTTTGTTTTGCACCCTTTCTCTCATTATAACTCTATCACAGAGTCCCGTGCTCGATTTTTGCTTTCCCTTCTTGAGCATCTCACTATAGGTTTTCCTTCACATTTCATTCTTTCTATTATAGATGTGTATTGGGATACGGTGAACTGTGATAAGCTCATCTTCGCTTCAGTTATCACGCGGATTTTATGCCATTTTTCTGTTCCTTTTCGCTTATTCGACCACTTCCCCGTTATGTGTGCCATTGAGTACGCTACTGTTAAACAGAGCGAGGTGCAGTTTCGATCGAGGGGATTCGGTAGGCAACTCCTCCCACTCCTTTAGCTCCATCCACCTTTGCTCCCTCTACTTCAGCGGGAGGTGTGACTCTGGATGCAATCATGGCGCAGCTTCAGCGCATGGATGCTCGCCTTGACACTCTCATTGATGAGTTGTGTTAGGTGAACACCTGTGTCAGCCGTATTGCTAGATGGCAGGCTCGTCTTGGTGGCTTTGTGGAGTCTCCCTCTCCTCCTCCCGAGGCATCTGAGGACTCCGACGACTCCGACGACGATGATGATGATGGAGATGGAGATGCTAGCTCTTCCCGCATTGATGAAATGTCTACTTCACACTCTTACCCTTTGTCACTCGTGACAAAAAGGGGGAGTTGTTTTGGCTATGAGAGTAGTCATACTTAGGGAGAGGGTTAGTATAGGAGATTTTTGTTAGGGGGAGTGTACTTTAAGGGATGTAGTGAGAACTTGATGTATTTTTTTCTTTTCTTTCTATATCAGATACATCATATCTTGTATTTTGGTCTTGTGACCATTTTTGACATACATTGTACTTATATTCTTTATATATTGATGTATGTTGCTTCACCTACCCTTACATGTGTTGTTTCTTTTCTCTCTTTATGCAAATGTTTCTTATATTTTGTATGCAATCTATTATTTCTGTTTCACACTAAGATGCCTTGATGAGTTTTGTTTCAAGTGTTTCAGAAATATAAGTTGTTAAAATCTACTTGCCATAAACTCTCTTCTTGCAAAGTTTTTCAAGAGTTTGTGTTAAGATAGATTTTATTGTATTTAACAAGTGAATATGAGTTGAGTGATTTATGACTTCTCTCATATCTCATTTCTTTGTTGTGGTTTTGTCACAGATTGCCAAAGGAGGAGATTGTTAAGACATATGTGATTCACTTGTTAGGAACATAGGTCACTATTTTATGTAATTGGCTAATCCTTTTACAAAACGCACTTTACTTGCAATTTGGTAGATCTAGGATGTGTTTAATACTTTAAGAAACCTTGTTTCAAACTCAAGTGTTAAAGGCATGCAAGTCTGTCTAAGATTCAAGTGTGAGAAGTGCTGTTCATTAAAACTCAACAGCTAGCTATCTATCGAGACCTGTAGAGCTATTGAAGCCCGTGGCTCGACAGCAGCTCGACAGCTAGGGCATCTGTCGAGGTTTATGAAGTTCAGTTTTTCAGGACTATTTTTCATTCAATCCGTGATTGTATGTTTAGGCTTTCTTTTATCACAACCCTAGACATATAAAAGGATTATTTTAAAGGCCATCAAAGGTGGAACAATTTGCACAAGTGTTGAGTAAAGTTTGTCCTAATTCATCTTTCTCGTGAAGAAGTTGCTGTGTTTGTGCACCATAGGGTTTTATAACCAAGCATCTTCTCGATCTTCATCGTGTGATGAACTAAAGAACTTTGCAGCCAACAACCTTCTCTAGTTGGTGATTGAAGTCGCGTACTGGGATATGTGCAATTGGTTAGTCATGTACTGGGAGCCGTGTATTACAAGGAGAGATTGTCACTACAGAACAAGTTCAATTGTGTATTGGGGTAAGGGTTCAACTATAGGTTGGTATAAGGTACTGGGATTCCTTTATTTGTAACCACTTGTTATGATAATAGTGGATTCTCAGGAGTGGTGACCTTAAAATCACTCGGTAGAGTTTTTGCCGTGTAGGTTTTTCCCATTCGTAAAAAAATCACCGTGTCAATTTATTTTCTGCTGCATATTTAGTTTAATAGGTGATTTGTTTATGCTGCCACGTACATTTGCATATTAATTTGATTAATTAATAAACTTGGCTAATTAATCAATTAATTCATCACAAGGGATCAATATGTTTTTAGCCTATCAAGGATTTATGTTTTTTTCCTTTTCTTTCTTTTAGAGACACATTGTTCTAACTTTGTGATAGAAAACCTTGTACTTATGATGTTATATTTATATGATGAGAGTGTTATTACAGTTCTTTCACCTATCTTTACATGTGTTGTTTCTTTTTTCTCTTTATGCACATGCTTCTTACTTATTATATGTAATCTTTTATTTTTGTTTCACACTAAGATGCTGTGATGAGTTTTGTTTAAAGTGTTTCAGAAATACAGGTTGTCAAAGTCTTTTTGCCATAAACTCTCTTCTTGCAAAGTTTTTCAGAAGTTTGTGTTAAGATAGATTTCATTGTATTCATCAAGTGAGTATGAGTTGAGTGATTTATGACTTCTCTCATATTTTCATTTGTTTGTTATGGTTTTGTCATAGATTTCCAAAGGAGGAGATTGTTAGGACATTTGTAAATCATGTTAGAAACATATGTCAATACAGAATTGGCTAATCCTTTGACAAAATGCATTTTACTTGTAATTGGGTAGATCTAGAATGTGTTTAGTACTTCAAGGAACAAGATTTCAAGTTCAAGTGTTAAAACCATGCAAATCTGTCCAAGAAAACAAGTGAAGAAATGCTGGATTTTAAATCTCGATAGCTAATATCTATCGAGGTTTAAAAGGTTGTTCAAGCCTGATGCTCGACAGCTTCTCAACAGATAAAGTATCTATTGAGGTTTATGAAAATCAGTTTTTCAGATCTAATTTCACTCCAATTCATGAATAGATGTTTAGGATTTCTTTTCTCACAACCCTAAACATATATAAGGATTGTTTTAAGTGCCGTCACAGCTGATATAACTCATTGCAAAAGTTTTTCATAAGCATATTGTGAACCAGAGACATATGCCCTAGTTCATCTTTCTCTTCAAGAAGTTGTTGTATTTGTACATTGTAGGGTTTTTTAACCAAGGTGTTTCGTGATCTTCATTGTGTGATGAACTAAAGAATTTTGCAGCCAACATCCTTCTCAAGTTAATGAGTAAGCCACGTACTGGGATCCGCGAATCAAATTGGTTTGTCACATACTAGGAGTCGTGCATTGAAATGAGAGATTGTCACTACAAAACAAGTCTAATTGGGTATTGGGGTAAGAATTCAACTGTACGTTGGTATAAGGTACTGGGATTCCTTTACTTGTAACCGCTTGTTGTGATAATAGTGAATTCTCGGGAGTGGTGACCTTAAAATCACCCGATGGAGTTTTTGCTGTGTAGGTTTTCTCCATTCTAAACAAATCACCGTGTCAATTTATTTTCCACTGCATTTTAACTTAGTTGATGATTTGTTTGTGGTACAACACTTATTGCATGCTAATTGAATTAATTAATTAATTTGGCTAATTAATTGGTTAATTTATCACAAGGGGTCAATACATTCTTGGCCTATCAAAGTTGTTATTTATAACCATTTTGTGTTGGCTTTAATTTCTTGCAAAATTTGATTGTAATTTTATTCAATCATTTTTCCCTGTATTTATGTGGAGGTTTTAATTGTAAAGGATGAGTGTGAGAGAGTGTGAAGTCTCAAGCTTAAAATGAAGAACAAGAGGATTTCGCGAGAAGCTCGCGAGAAGCTAACCCATGAAGTATCCACGTGTAGAGCACATGACTAGAATGCAAAGAGTCATGACAGCCTGGAGTTTTCGTGAGTGTCTCACAGGTAAGGCCTTCCCACGAAATACTCGCGAAACATTCTGTTTGGCTAATTTGTCTTTTTTTTTTTTTTACAAAGTCTTTATCCACACTATATATACCCTCAGTACCCACATATTGTAAGGAGTGCTTTTCAAAGAGAAAACCCTAACATACACACTTGAGAGTTAGAGATTGTTATACCCATAATTATCTACACATTTTGTTAAGGACATATTTTTATGTAATTGGCATATCCTTTGAAAAAACGCACTTTACTTGTATTTGGGTAAATCTAAGTAGGTTCAAGATGATCATTACAAGTGGTTAAATTGAAGACATGAAGATTACTCAAGAACTGCTCAAGAAAACTGCAATCTATAGGTATCGATACCTCCTCGATAAAAGCTCAATCCGTCGAGATTCATTAAAGCTCGACAAATGTCTTGATCTATCAAGCTTACGGGATTTAGACTATAGCCAGCAACGTTTTTATTTTAAAAGGCTATTTCTTTATGGGTTTGTATAATCCTTATTGGACTAGAAAAGCCCGAGGTTTGTGTAAACCTATTTGGAATAGGAGAGCTCATTAAGCTCCTATTTAAAGGAGGTGGAAAAAGAAAAAACCTAACCCTAGAGAGCTTCATAAGGTTTTCTTTTTGAAACCCTAGCCTCCTCTTATAGAAAAAAGAGTTCTTACTGCGTTTTTTATACACCTTTGGGTTCTGTAACCAAGCAAAGTCTCTCATACCATCATTGAAGATCTTATTGGTGTTTCTATGTGAAGCTGCTGCAAATCAACTATAACAATCAAAGGGTTGTTGTGGAGTTAGTCACGTACTGGGATCCATGCATCAATTGGTTAGTTACGTACTTGGAGCCGTGCATTGAAAAGGAGAGATTGTCATTGCAGAACAAGTCTAATTGGGTATTGGGGTAAGGGTTCAATGTAGGTTGGTATAAGGTACTGGGATTCCTTTACTTGTAACCGCTTGTTTTAATAATGGTGGATTCTTAAGAGTGGTGACCTTAAATTCACCCGGTGGGGTTTTACCTCGGTGGTTTTCCCCATTTGTAAATAAATCACCTGTGTCAAATTTATTTTTCACTGCATTTAGTTTAATTGATGATTTGTTTATACATCCACACTTATTGTATGTTAATCTGATTAATTAATCAATTTGGCTATCTAATTGGTTAATCCATCACTAGAGGTCAATACATTCTCGGCCTATCACATTACCTTGTAGTTTTCCTCTACTCCTACTTCTCCATCTCTAAATCCTTGAGAGGTTGATAGCCCAAACACTTACCACACCCAATCTGAGCGTCAAGTGAGGTTTTGGTGCTATTAGGAAGTATTGGAAGGAGCCAATCATTGGCGGATGCAATTGGGCGTATTGCAGGATTCGGGAAAGTTAGAGAAGACAAGGTTCTGAGAAGCCAGTTGGTAGCAGGAACTTGGAAGGCTCAAGAACATTGGGTAGACTTGGCTTGGAGTGTATTTTGTTATTCGTGTACTCCAACTTTATTCTCTAGTCGATCGATTACCGCTTGGAGGGCGGCGGAGAGGTTTTTCGTCGAGTTCTTCGGTTTTCTCTTCGATAACACGTCTCAATGTTATCTTGTGATTGCATTTCTCTTCCCAACTCTTAAGCTTTACTTTATACTGTTGAATATAAATGAATATAGCTTAGGGTAGTTTTATAGGTTGTTTGTGCTCATTTACTCTTATTCCACACTTAGTTTAATTTAGAGTAAAAGCAATCGAGTCGTAATTTTTATTGGGGGTCTAAACAGGCTCTTGTGTTATCACACAAATTCAAGTTTTCAAAAGTCTTCTTTGAATGGTTATGTAAAATTTTTGATGGGTTATTTAGACCCCTTAAACAACCAGATTGCGTAGCCTAGATTAATTAGCCAAGTTGTTACTTAGTCAAATTAAGAAATTCTAGGTTAAAACAATCAAATAATCATATCATGTATATAAAACAAATAAAGCAGCGGAAATAATAAAGAACACAAGATATGATCACCCAAGAAACCACACGGTAAAAACCTGGGGAGGATTTGACCTACCGATCCTCAAGGCATAACAAAATTCACTATGAAAGAATTGAAGTTCTTACAGAAGGACTACAAGCTCCCCGCTCGACTTCCTAATGCTACCCACCAGTACGAACTTACTGACACGACCACGCGCAGGCTCCGAATCCACAGACTACTTCTTTCTTGAATTCCTCAATCAGCTACAAGCTCCCCGCTTGCTTTTCTTTTAAGTTCCAATGGTTGCAACTATGTTGATTATCAAGATATTGACAACCCTAAGTTTATGTGAAGGAAAGCTCCTCGAAGATCTCACAAGAGATTCACACAAACAACAAATATGAGCAACAATACAATATGGACAACACTCAAAAACGTGGCTAGGGTTTTGTTTATATACCTAGGGTAAAAACATAAAACCCTAAACGTTTAATGAAGTAGGGCTGAGTTGGAAATTCTGCAGAATAATCAACCTGTGCGATTTTCGATCGATCGAGTCTATTATTCAATCGATCGAGCCAGGCCAAAAGTCCCAAGTACTTCTGCAGCCACTCGATTCCAACTGTACAATAATAAACCAACTTTGAGCAAGCCTAAACAAGACTAAATACAATATTTTGATCATGGTTTGCCAACATTACAAATTAGAGTTCTAAATACATAAAATCCTAAGACCTTAGAACCTAACAAACTCCCCCTTTGGCAATCCGTGACAAAACCATAATTAAAAGCTCAAAGTTTTACAAGTAAAAGCCCTTTACAAAGGTAATGCTCATAAAATCAAATTCAGCCTAACTACTATCCATCAGTTGCAAGTGTAGACAGCAGCTTAGTTGAATCAACCTGTATAATCCTGAAATACTCAACAAACGCATAAACGCATGTGTGACAGAAAAGAGTAAAACAACAGGTATAATATTCTTGTAAGATTCACACAACACAAAATAGAGACATATATGAATGATCAACTCATAAATATAAATCAATAAGCAGTGAATCATAAAGCAACAAGAATCAACAAAAATAACATGTATATCAATCAATGTTACTCCCCCTAACATGAATATCCCCAAAAATGATATACAAAGTGAAGCACCTAGATACAATCTAAAAACTCCACAAGCTCCTCAAAAACAAAAAGTTCTCCCCCTAACAACAAAAACTCCTCAACAAGTCAAAAATACCACTCCCCCTTTTTGTGACGGAATGCCAAAGGGCAATCACAAGTCGCCATCAAAAGGAGGTGGTGAGGGTGAATGAAGACGCGCCAAGTCAGCTCGTAGAGCACGAAACTCATCTAGCAAGTCCACCAAAATCTGACCATGAGCCGCCTGAACGATCATGACAGTCTCCAAAGTACGACGAACATCGAAGTCGGCCGAAGGAGGTGGAGGAACATCAGCAGCAGCAGCATCATCACCAACTGGATCAGGAACATCCTCACCAGCAAGACCTGCAGAAGAAGAAGGAGGAGGTGCGCTACTAGAGGGCTCAGACCTAGGGTGTTTAGAACCAGCTCGAAGATGAGCAGCCCTTTATCTAAGAAAAGACGCACCTATAGGAGCAATAACATGAACGGGCTCAGAGGAAGGGAAGCCACCAAGATCAAGATGAAGGAGAATCCTATGAATGAAAATAGGATGTACAAGAGCATGAGCAGAAGATGAACTCCTATAAACATCGTTCAAAGAACGAAGAAAAAGATGGGGAAAACTAATAGGAGCATCAGTAACCAGAGCGTACAAAAATACACACCTCTCAAGAGGAATGGTGTGAACATGGGAAATGGGCCAGATAGAATGACACGCTATCCTAAAGAAAAGATAGTGTAACCCGGAGAGCTCAGCAGAGGTGATCCAAGGATCAGAACCCCACTGGACAGTAGTCCCAGTGATGTAAGACAAGACATCACTAATCTCGGGAGACACGTCATATGGATAGACAGGATGTCGAACCAATGGTACCCCTAGAGCATCAGCCACTACCTCAGGAGTAAGGGAGTACTCTACGCCTCGTATCCAACTCTTGACTAGAGTGTTGGAATCATAGATGCGGATAGAGATGTTCGAATAGAACTCTCTAATCAAGGCAGAAGGTGGAGGAGGATCAGAAACATCCACCAAGGGTAACCAGCCCCTACGCTCAAAGTTTGCCCTAATGGCAGGATCAAATTCATCTAAGTGAACAGAACGCTCAGCCCAAATTTTTCTCCTAACATTCAGCTTCTCATAAATCTCTTGGTTTTTCTCACTTGAAAACTTCTCACGATCATAGGATGGAGGGGGTGAAGGAGAAGGTGAGGGAACAGTCCTACGGGCTCTAGTTTTCCTAGGCATAGTGCTAAGGAAAGGACAGAGACACAAAGTGAAAAACCAAAAGAACAAGAGAAAACAGAACCAAGGGCAGACTGCAAATTAGCACAATAAAAAATATAGAACAAAAATCTATATGATGCATGAACATTAATAATGTTGTGATGCATGATCTAATGCAGTAAACAAATAAGTTCAATTGAGATTGAATTGACAAAATTGGCTTGAACATGGAATTTTTATCAAAAATCCCAAAAAATTGAAAACCACTTGTTGAAATTTTTACCAAAAAGATGAATTGAGCATTACAAAACACATTACATAGATTATAATGCTTAATTACAACTACACAACAAGTCAATTTCATCAAAATCTTCCCAATTTAACAAAAGCCCCAATTCGGATCAAGAACAAGCCCTAGATTTTTCAATTTTTCACCAAACTCAAATTTGATCAAATTAACAGGTAATAATCATGTTTATGAAGTGTCCCCACAAAAACCCAATGATCAATTTCATAAAATAAGGCTTGAATCAACAGAAAATCCCAATTATTCAAATTCCGAAAATTACCCTCAAATGCATGAATTTATGCATGAAAACATGAAAATAAATTCAAAAGGAAGGGCACAAGTGTCTTACCGACTTGAGGAGAGAGAGATTTTGCAAAAAGAACGGAGGAAAACGACAAAAATCACAGATTTGAGCTTGCCAACGCGGAGAGAGGAAAAAGGTTTGAAAAGTTTTTGAAATAGGAACTTTGAAAAAGTCAGAAAAGTACCTTTTAAAAAGCTTTTTCACGATGTTCGATCGATCGAAAATCAGATTCGATTGATCGAAACACACAGTCATTTTGAGACAAATGAAAGCACTTTTTCGATTGATCGAAAATCAGATTCGATTGATCGAAACACACAGTCATTTTGAGACAATTGAAAGCACTTTTTCGATTGATCGAAAATCAGACTGGATCGATCGAAATGGGCAGAGGCTCACTAAATTTTGAGAAAAATCACAGTTTTGAAAGACAAACCAAATTTTGAAAAACAACTCCTCAAAGCATTAAATTACAGAAATAAAATGCATGAGTATGAGATGGAATGCTTTTTCAAAAACCCAAAATTTTAAACCCCAATTTTCTCAAAAACAAGTTTCAATCATTCTTCCTTTGAATATTCTCAAGCAACAAATATGTTGTACACAAATCTCAAGATAATTTCAAACTTGGTTGGTCAGACCAAAAACACACACTAGCATGTACAGTGTTTAATAAAGAGTAACTTGTGTAGTGTGTGATACTAGCAAAAACTTGAGATACATGTGAGGTGATATGTGAATAGTAATCAAACACAAAGTCTACACAATTCATCACATAGAATTTAAAAGAGACTATCACCTAAAGAGTTACATCCTATAACTCCCACATCTCCTAGAACAAAAGCTTGCAATCATGTAAGTTTCTTGTATTTTTGCCCCATTATTTAGGTGAAATTTGGCATAAAGCCTAATAGTACACACCAGATTAGATTATGTGAAATGGCATCAAGCCTAATAGTACACACCGGTTTGAATTAAGCATTTAAAGAGGCTACACCTTATGTTCTTTTTGTGCATGTGCTACACTTTCTCGAGCACAAAATCTTATGATATGCACTAAGGTGTTCATGATTGACTAGTGAACAGTGGTGAGATGGTTATTTATGTCTTTCTCAAAAGGATCAAGTCCGACAGTCAAATAACATGTGACTTCAAGATCAAGACAAAGTGATTAATAACCACAAACATCTTTCCCACACAACATGCACTACAAAGCTTTAACTAGTCAAGTGCAATATTTAAGCTCATCAATGTTAAACAAGGTACACAGAACATGACATGTGTCAAAAGATAGACCAACCTTGTTTTTCAAAAATCAAGAAAAATAGTGTCTAACATAATTTTTGCTTTCTCCCTTTTTCCCTTTTTTTTATTTTTTTATTTTTTATTTTTTTTTAAAAAGGAAAAACAAATAAATCCTAGAATGAAATGCATGAATGTAATGCAATGCAAGTCCTAGAACAAAAACAATAAAAAGACACAAACCAAAGAACAATGGTCACCAAAGAATAGAGCAATTAAGCACAAGGACCATGTCAGAAAGACTCAGTTAGTTCGAGTCTTTTGCATCCAAAACTTTTTAGATGCACCACGAGCATTGGAGTTCTTATTCACATTCGAGTGATTCCCAACTCCAGGATTGGAATAAAGGTTTAACACCTTTACCAATTCACCAATTAGTGCCATAGGATCATGTGCTTGAGGCACAGGCACTTTTGGTTTAGTTGCTCTCTTATCAGCTTGAAGCTTGTAACAGTTAGGACGAATGTGTCCAGACTTACCACAATAATGACAAACCCAAGCAGGTTTACCATGCATCTTGTCCTTAGATTTGGTAGGCTCCTTAGGTTTAGATTCTCTTAAATCTACCCTAATCTTCTTAGGTGGTGAAACTTCTACAGGTTTAACTATCTCACTCACAGGTGGTTTGACAGTTTCACTCACAACCTCACTCACAGAAGGTTCAGAAGAAGAGGAAGGAACAAAAGTAGTGGAATGTGGTCCAGAATCAAAAATGCTTTCAACATATCCTAACCCAGTTTTATCAGCAGGAGACTTTTGAACATTCAGCATGTGATCAAGTTTAGAACTAGCAGATCTAGTAACAGATAAATCATGTTCCAAAGTTCTAACTTTATCAAGCAAAAGCATGTTCTCAGATTTAACATTATTCAAAAGCTCATTAGCATCAAACAGTTTAACAAGCAAATTTCTCTTTTCAAGCTCAAGAGAATCAATTTTCTTTAAGCCAAGTTCAACTTTCATAGCATCCTTTACAGCAACTTTGCAAAGTTTGTTATAGGCCTCTTGAAGATCTGCATCTTCAGAGAGTTCCCCATCAGAAGGGTTCTCCTCAGCAGATATGCTTTCATTGACTATAGCAGTAGCCGTGAAAGCAATGAAGTTTCCATCCTCGTCACCACCGGACTCATCATCAGAAACCTCATTATCACTAAGGGTTACAGCCATAGCTTTACCCTTATTCCTCAAGAATGTAGGACATTCAGATTTCACATGACCATACCCTTGACAGCCAAAACACTGAGGACCCAAAGAGTTATTAGAAGATTGTCCAAAATTATCTCTAGGTTTTTCAAAATTGTTAACCTTAATGGGATCATTCTTCCTAAAATTTCTAGGTTCAGCAGTGTAAGTACCTCTTGCCTTTCTATTTGTATTCCTCAGAAAGTTCTTAAAGTTTTTGGCAAGATAGGCAATCTCTGTAGCAGAGAGCTCATCATCAAATCCACCACCCTCAACATCATCAACTGACTTAAGAGCCATTGATTTGGATTTGTTCACTTTAGGTAGGTCAGACTCATAGGATTGAAGAGATCCTACAAGCTCATCAACAGGGATGGAGTCCACATCCTTGCTTTCAGTGATGGCAGTCACTTTGGGTCTAAAATCTTCAGTTAAAGATCTAAGAATCTTCCTAACAATTTTAGGTTGATCATAGATTTCACCCAAATTAAAAGCAGAATTGACAATATCATTTAATTTAGCATAGAATTCATCAAAAGATTCATCATCAGACATTCTAATGCTTTCAAATCTAGAAGTCAATTGTTGCAATTTATTAATCTTAACTGCCTTTGTGCTTTCATGCACAGTTTGGAGGATTTTCCAGGCAATATGAGCAACCTCAACATTAGAGATCCTCTTAAATTCCTCCATAGAAACAGCATTAAAGATGGCATTCATAGCTTTGCTATTGAAGCTTGCTGCTTCTTTTTCAGAAGTTTGCCACTCACTCACAGGAGTAGCGGGGTTCACCCATCCGTATTCAACGGAATTCCAAACCCTTTCATCAATGGATTTCAGGAATGCTTTCATCCTTACTTTTCAATAAGCATAGTTGTTCCCATCAAAATGAGGAGGAACAAACAGAGAGTGTCCATGCTCCATGACAACAGGGGTCAAGGATCAGCTCAGAGATTAAAAATCTCAAACAAAAAGAGCTACCCGCTCTGATACCACTTGATGGGTTATTTAGACCCCTTAAACAACCAGATTGCGTAGCCTAGATTAATTAGCCAAGTTGTTACTTAGTCAAATTAAGCAATTCTAGATTAAAACAATCAAATAATCATATCATGTATATAAAACAAATAAAGCAGCGGAAATAATAAAGAACACAAGATATGATCACCCAGGAAACCACACGGTAAAAACCTGGGGAGGATTTGACCCACCGATCCTCAAGGCATAACAGAATTCACTATGAAAGAATTGAAGTTCTTACAGAAGGACTACAAGCTCCCCGCTCGACTTCCTAATGCTACCCACCAGTACGAACTTCCTGACACGACCACGCGCAGGCTCCGAATCCACGGACTACTTCTTTCTTGAATTCCTCAATCAGCTACAAGCTCCCCGCTTGCTTTTCTTTTTAAGTTCCAATGGTTGCAACTATGTTGATCATCAAGATATTGACAATCCTAAGTTTATGTGAAGGAAAGCTCCTCAAAGATCTCACAAGAGATTCACACAAACAACAAATATGAGCAACAATACAATATGGACAACACTCAAAAACGTGGCTAGGGTTTTGTTTATATACCTAGGGTAAAAACATAAAACCCTAAACGTTTAATGAAGTAGGGCTGAGTTGGAAATTCTGCAGAATAATCAACCTGTGCGATTTTCGATCGATCGAGTCTATTCTTCGATCGATCGAGCCAGGCCAAAAGTCCCAAGTACTTCTGCAGCCACTCGATTCCAACTGTACAATAATAAACCAACTTTGAGCAAGCCTAAACAAGACTAAATACAATGTTTTGATCATGGTTTGCCAACATTACAAATTAGAGTTCTAAATACATAAAATCCTAAGACCTTAGAACCTAACAATTTTCAAAGTCATTCTTGCTCTGCATAAAAAGTTCTTCCCGTACAAGAGCTCATGAAAAACGATTATATATATGTATATATATAACCGAAGAGCAGTTTCCTTTCATTTTCTTATCTCATTCAAAGTCTTCTTTGAATGATTTAAGTAAAATTTTCAGTCATTCTTGCTCTGTATAAAAAGTCCTTCCTGTTCAAGAGCTCGTGAAAATCGATTTGATTAAGTCAAAGATAAAAATAATTGGATTCCACTCCAGTCCCATTCATCTCTCTTTCGCATGTCTATTAATATTAATGCTACAAATTAAGGGTTATTTTAAAAATGTCAAAACACAAGGCCAAAGTCCATTGAAGTTACTTCAAGTTTATTCTATCAATACCACCCTTTTATTTATTTATTTATTTATTTGTAATACTTGTACCTTAAATAACATTTAAAGAGGTTTGATGTGTTGTTTGCACCCTTAAAAAAACTCCTACTACTAGGGTTATAAATGAACTAAATTGTTTATAAACATTTTAGACTCTACTTAAGAAAAACCTAGATAATGTTCATTTACTTAGCAAATGAGTCAAATTCAAATCTAAGTTTAGGTTAGACTATTAAACAAATTAAGCTCAAAACATGATAATGTTCATTAACAAGTTTTCACTATAAGACTTGATTTGAATATATATATATGTGTGTGTGTACCTAAAATTGGATTGTGTAGGAGTTCAAATTAATGATAGCCCAATGATAATGGTCTCATTTGTAGTATCTTATATTTGTTTTTGTGTAGGAGTTCAAATGATAGCCCAATGATAATAGTATCATTTGTAGTATCTTATATTTGTTTTTTGAATGTCATCTTTCCCTCCCCCACAAGCTACCTATTTCAAAAAAACAAAAAAATAATGTGTAAATTTGTAAATAGTTAAGCTCATAATATTTCAAATGATTATTTATATTTAATATAAAATACAAATAGTTCATTTAGTAAGGTTGTGTGTGTGTGTGTGTGTGTGTGTGTGTGTGTGTGTGTTAACAATATATGGTTTGCTTAATGTAATTTTTATAAGTTCATTAACAAATATCATTCTACCTAATGGACTAAGTTTTAATCCAAACCAATTTGAAGACATCCTCCAACCCACTGCGTGGCAACTCAAATGTTTATCTATCAATTCTTTAGTAATATGACATATTCAATAGTCATGCAACTTGATTAAATAATTTATCTATTATGTGATTAAATTCACATTGATGGTCTTATAAACTGCTACGTAATTAATTGTAGAAAATTCCTCCAAGCTGGCTTGGAAAAAAACTTTATTCTTATTAATAATTATCTCAAATAATATAATTTTCAAGTATTATTTATTTATTAATTATTAATATAAATTAGTAAAAGATTGTGCACTAGAACTTGTTTAACAAGAAAATAAATTAACCTTAAAGATATATATATATATATATATATATATATATATATATATATATATAAAGCTTTGAGTTCAAACTCAATTCTTATTTAAAACATAATTAGCCTAAATAAATAATTCTAAAAGTAAACATGCATTACCCTTTACAGAATTAACTTATATGCCAAAATGTTGTTTATATAAAAAAAAAAATAATAATAAAAAATAATTAATTAATTAATTAATATTTTGGCATGATAATGACGAGTAATTATCATAAAACAGACTTCATAAATCCACCCTCACAAAAAAAATAAAAAATAAAAAACAAAGCCTATATGACCTGTTCTCCTAGGAGACTGCTACTGCAAATATTTCTCCTTAAAGTTAAAGACTGTCTGGCTACCGAGTATCGTGAGTTGATTGAAAACCGGTGTCGGCATTTAACTTTAGTTAACATATAACAAATAAAACTAGGTTGACTGACTTTACTTTTGCAGATGCGATACAATTTTCCTCCACCTAATTTGACAAACTTATAATGTGATAATTAAAAACTATATTAAATTATAAATTCAATCCTATAATTTTGTGTAAATTCGATTTAATCGTTTTATTTTACTTTTATTCATTTCGGTATATACTTCAAATTTCAATTTTATTAAACTCATGCTTTCCATTGGTTTCCCTCAGAATCGTATTATTAGTGGCCTTTAAAAGAACGTAGTTTTGATTTTTTTTTTAATTAAAATTTATGAATAATAAATTTAAATTTTAAAAATTAACTTAATTTTATTTTCAAGACTAAACTAGTTCTTCTTAGGATATAGCGCAAATATGGCTAATACTTTTTTTTGGATCGTTACAAGATTGGATTGTATGAGTGTGACTTATCCTTTTAAATCTTATTAAAAAAATTATTTTGAAATCTTCAAAGAACAAAAAAATATATATATTATAGGGAAAATTTGTAATTAAAAAAAAATAATAATAATCTGATTAAAGTCAGTTATGAATCCTCAACAAACCAATCAGATCAATCACATGTATTATTTTCTACCAAGCAATCAATAAGGGCCACATCTATTTTTAAGAGAATAGAAATATACATATGTGTGTGTGTGTGTGTGTGTGTGTCTGTGTGTGTGTGTGTGGTGTAAGGGCCCAAAATTGTATATTGGGCTTTGAGCCTTGGCCGAGAATGTTGGTTGGTCCAAGGACGAATAAACAGTAGTGAGGGTACTAGGCTCAAAATCCCATAAGTAAGATGCAGACAAAAAGACTGGAGAAGGTGGTTTGAGGAGGAGTAGCTCCTCGAATAAGCGAAGCACTAATCAAATGTATATCCTATAGTTCAAGATGACCTTCCAGGAGGTTCTACTGATAGGAACGTGTATTATAAACGTACAAGAGGGATGGAAACTCAATTATATCTAAGGAAAAGCTATTGCTACCGCATTGAATGCTCTGCAGCTAACACAAGCACTCAAGTAGTGGCCTAGATGATCAACAAATGGAGGGCCAAGATCACTGAAAGGAAGATATATAATGTAAGAGACCCTTGAGAAAAAGGGGATCGGGAAAAAGAGAGAAAAATACTGTAGTAACCAAGAACAAAATTTGTAATTCAATTTGAGGATCAATACAAAGGAACCAATCTCCTCGGACTTCGCCGAGGACGATTTTCTTAAGTTCAAACTTGCCCATCTTTATTTGCTTGTTATCAAGATCCGTCTTACTTGTTGACTAATTCACTAGAGCCCAATTCTTCAACCTACTCTCTACAAATTCATTGTTTTGGCCTTTTTGGGCCTAAGTCCAACCATCTTTTGGGCTTGGGATTCAAATTTGGTCCTTACAATATATATATTGTGAGTTTTTAGACCCCGTAAAACACAACCAGATTAACCTAATTAATTAACCAAGTGATTACTTAGTCAAATTATCAGATCTAGGTTAACACAAATAAATCATCTTAATGTAAAGTGCGAAAAATAAAGAACACAAAGATATGATGACCCAGGAAAACCAAACCGGTAAAAAACCTGGGGAGGATTTAACTTAGTTATCCTTAAAGTAAACTGAATCTACTATGAAAGAATTGAAGTTTACATAATAGCGACTTAGACCACTAACATCCTATTGCTACCTCGAGTAGGAAACTTACTACCACGACCCCATGATAGCTCCGAGTCCACGGACTACTTCTTTCTTAGATTCCTAGCAAGTACAAGCACTCCCGCTTGTGTATCTTTAAGCTCTTGAATCAGCAACTGAATGATCACCAAGTTCTTGACATAATCCTGAATCTTGGAAACCCTAAGTATGTGTGAAGGCAAACGCCTCTAGATCTCACAGAAAATTCACACACACAGCATAAAGAGCAACCTAAAACATGGCTAGGGTTTCCCTTTTATACCTAGGACAAAAAATAAAACCCTACACGTCATATGGGCTTAGGGCTGAGTTCGAAATTTTGCAGAAAAAAACAATCTGCACGACTTTCGATTGATTGAGTCTAATTCTTGATCGATCAAGCTAGGCAGATTTACATAGTAAATCCTGCAGCAACTTGATTCCAACTTTACATAAAAACATTTACTTTGAGTAAGTCTAAACAAGACTAAAACATTTTGATCATGGTTTGCCAATATTACAAAATGAAGTTCTAATATATTAGTTCCTAATTCTTAGAACCTAACAAACTCCCCCTTTGGAAATCAGTGACAAAACACAAACACAATGCTCAAAGTTACAAGGAAAACAACCCTTTACAAAAACATTTTCCAGCAAAACAAATTCAACTTAACTACTATCTATCAGTTGCAAGTGTAGACAGCAGCACAACTGAATCAACCTGTATATTTCCTGAAACATTCAACAAACGTGTAAACGCATGTATGGAATATACAAGTAAGACAAAATAAACAAACTAAAGTGTTAGGACATATATGTTTTCACTTGTTAAAAACATATGTCACTTATTTATGTAAATTGGCTAATCCTTTGACAAAACGCACTCTACTTGTAATTGGGTAGTTCTAGGTGTTTTTAATACTTCAAGAAACAAGGTTTCAAGGTCAAGTGTTGAAGTCATCAAGTCTGTCCAAGAAAAAACAAGCTGAAGTGCAATTTCATTAAAGCTCGACACCTACTCGATAGCTACCTCGACACCTGCTATCTGTCGAGATTTAAAATTTCAGATTTTCTAATCAGATTTTCTTGGGATCCGTGAATATGCTTTTGGGCCTTCTTTTCTTTTAACCCTAAACATATAAAAGGATTGTTTTAAGAGCCGTCAAGTTGTACACAAGTTGCAAAAGCATTGAGCAATCTCTGTTCAAGCAAATTGTGATCAAAAGACGAAGTTCTTGACCTAGTTCATCTTCTTTCAAGAAGTTGCTGTGTATTTGCACCAAAGGGTTTTGTAACCAAGCATCTTCCTGTTATTCATCATAAAAGATGAACTAAAGAACTTTGTAGCTAACCTTTCTTCCTTAGTTGGTGTTTTGAAGTCGTGTACTGGGATCCGCGCATTGGTTAGTCACGTACTTGGGAGCTGTGCATCAAAGGTGGGAACTGTCGCTACAGATCAAGTCCAATTGGGTATTGGGGTAAGGATTCAACTGTAGGTTGGTAAGGTACTTGGGATTCCTTTACTTGTAACCACTTGATTTGATAATAATGGAGTTTCGGGAGTAGTGACCTGAAAATCACCCGATGGGGTTTTTGCCGCAAGGGTTTTCCCCATTGGTAAACAAATCACCGTGTTATTTATTTTCCGCTGCTTAATTAGTTTATTGGTGATTTGTTTGTGCTTTCACGCGTTTGCATGATTAATTGATTAATTAACAACTTGGCTAATTAATTAATTGGTTTAAATCACAAGGGGTCATTCAGATTGTGGCCTATCATAAAGCAAATAACAAATATGCAAACTAACTCTCCCCCTAAGTTAGATACATCAAAAAATGTTATTTTCTCCCCCTTTCAAAAACAATTTCAACTCCCCCTAAACAAAACAAACAGGAATCCCACATCTCATCATCTAAATCATCTCGCCCTTTTTGTCACATATTGACAAAGGCAACTCATTGTTGCCTAAATTGAAAAACATACGCAACAAAAGTCAAGAGAAAATAAAGAATTAAGGGAACACAAAACAATTCAACTCTATAGAAAATAGAGACAACTCCCCCTATGAACAAAAAAGGTTAAAAACAAGCTTCTCCCCTTATAAAAATAGGAAAATCAAAATAAGTTTTGGGAAAAATTTAGGAGGTGGGGAAAATAAAGACACACAAACCAAACTTAAAAACTAAGTTAATAAGGTAAGGATACACATGAAAAAAATATTCTCTTTTTCAATAAATGCAAAGTTGACACTATATGACCCATAAATAGATGGTGTTTGAACTCAAATCAAGTAGAGAAAATATTTTCACATTAATTATCCATCATATCTCTTAAGAAAAATATTTTCTACAGTTCACACATAAAAATAGCATATACTAAAAAGTACATATCTCAAAAATTAATCAATCAATTTTTAAATTAAGTTGAGTACCCAATTTAGCAAAGTGTATGCATGTTATGTGTGAAAACAATGAGAGATATGACCGCAAAACTGCAAGATGGATACAGAAAACAATGCAATACATGTGAATCCTAAACATAAATGATGCATGAAAAAAATTTGGTCAAAAACTTAAAAAATAAAAATTTTTCAATTTCGATCGGTCAAGAATCGATGGAATACCAATCGAGTCAGGCAGATTCAAACCAAAATTTTTATCACAATTTCGATCGGTAGAGAGTTAGATTCGATCGATCGAAAATTTGGGGAAAAAAAATATATTTTTGAAAAACAGAGCAATTTTATGCAGATACTCCTTAAAGCGTAGTATTTCATGAATGAATTGCATGAGTATGAGATTAAAAGTTTTTCAAAAACACTTGAATTGAACCCAGATCTCTCAAAAAATAAGATTTTCAAACAATTTTCCTTAAATTCTCAATCAACAAACATGTTTTGCATAAAACTCAAGGAATTTTCAAACTTGGTTGGCCAAACCAAAATCACACACAATAATATGTACAAAGTTTAGCAAAGAGAAACTTGTGTAGTGTGTGCAACTAACAAAAGTTTGAGATACATGTGAGGAGATATGTAAATAGAAATCAAGCACAGAGTCTACAAAATCATCATATAGAATTTGAAAGAGACTATCACCTAAAGAGTTACATCATATAACTCCCACATCACCTAGAATAAAAGCTTGCAATTATGTAAGTTTTTTGATTTTCCTCATATTGTACACACTAATTTTAATTGAGCAGAAACTTATTAAAATAGATGGGTAATGTACACACCAATTTTATTTGATTGATTTAACTTAAAGTCCAATAATGTACACACTAATTTTAGCGTTTAAACCGAGGCTACACCTTATGTTCTTTTTGTGCATGTGCTACACTTTCTCGAGCACAAAATCTTACGATATGCACTAAGGTGTTCATGATTGGTTAGTAAACAGTGATGGGATGATTATTTATGCCTTTCTCAAAAAGATCAAGTCCGACAATCAAAGGCATGTGACTTCAAGATCAAGATCATGTGATTAAAAACTATAAACATCTTCCCACACAACATGCACTACAAAGCTCAAACTAGTAAAGTGCAATAAATAAGCTCATCCAAGCTAAACAAGGTACATAAACATGTTATGTAAAGATAATATGGCCAACCTTGATTTCAAATCCAAAAAATAATGCATCAAAGCACATAAAAATCTTTTTGGTTTTAAAAAAAATTTTATGACCAAAACTAAAAGCACATATTATGCTTAATGAATAAAATACAAAAACAATGCATAACAGTGCTAAACTAAACTATAGAGGGTACACAAACAAGAAATATCAATTTCTTAATTAACCCATGAGTACATGTATAAACTAGTACATGCTCACGCAAAATCTGAAATAGCTTACCACTTATATAACACATACTATTCAAGTTTCTCCACAATGTCAAGCATGTTCTAAATCAAGAGAGAGATATCATAATTCATGTAATCCTCAAGAAAAATAAAACTAGACACAAAATAAAATATTTTTGTCTTTTTGAAATTTTTCAATGTTTTTGGATTTTTTTTAAAATAAAAAAAAACAACAAAAACAAAAAAACAAAAACAAAAACAACCAAAAACAGAAACAAAACATGTCCACAAACAATTGAAAGAATTAAATCAGAGACAAGTCAGCAACACTCACCTTAGAGAATCTTTTCTCACCCATATTGCACGAGTCTTCAGCTTTGTAGGTAAAAATCCATGAGAAGTAGAGTGTATTTGAGGGATTACACCAATCTTCTGAGAAAGACTTAAATCCTGAAAATTCCTTTCACAAGCCAACAAGCTCAAATTTTTCAAAAGATTATGAAACAATTTATATGGACTTATGAAAGGAGAAATATCATCACATATCCTAGACTGAAACACAGAATGCTTAAATTTCAATTTATGACAATTAGGATGAATGTGATCAGAGACACCACAAAAGTGATAAATAGGAACAAATTTAGGAACATCAGTATTCCTAACAACAAATCTAGTCTCAGATTTTGGTTTTTGCTTCAACAAAGAACAATTTGGTCTAATATGACCAACAACACCACAAAGGTGACAAGTAGGCACAAAAATAGATTTATTATGCTCTCTAATAATAGGTTTAGACTTAGGTTTAAAAACTTAAGCGTCTACATCAGAACTTTTACCTTCGTCTAACCTAGCAAAATAAGTCTTTTCTTTATTATTCCTCTTGAAATGAGGGATATAAACTTTTTCAGATTTAGGTTTAAGAGAAACAGAAACACTTCTGTTATCATCAACAGGCTTGGTATTAGTCAAATTTTCAATTTTAGATTTAGATTCAACTAACTCTTGTTCCAAGTTTTTCATCTTCTCATCTTGAGAGGAAATTTGATTTCTCAAAAATTCATTCTTTTTATTAGATTCATCTAATCTAACAACCAATTCCTCTTTTCCAAGATTATCCAATTTTAACTCTTCTTTGAATTTCTTAGCAATTTTCATACATTTCAATAATTCCTTATGGAGAGTTTCACAGACGTCAATAAGATCAACAGAAAGAACAGTGTCCTTTTTATTCAAATCATTACAATCAAAAACAGTAAGACACTTAAAATTATCCATGATAATAGGGGTCAAGGATCAACTCTTAGATCAAAAGATCTAAACACAAGAGCTAACCTGCTCTGATACCACTTGTGAGTTTTTAGACCCCTTAAAACACAACTAGATTAACCTAATTAATTTGCCAAGTGATTACTTAGTCAAATTATTAGATCTAGGTTAACACAAATAAATCATGTCAATGTAAAGTGTGGAAAATAAAGAACACAAAAATATGATGACTCAGGAAAACCAAACCAGTAAAAAACTTGGAGAGGATTTAACCTAGCTATCCTCAAGGTAAACTGAATCCACTATGAAAGAATTAAAGTTCACACAGTAGCGACTTAGACCACTAACATCCTATTGCTACCTCAAGTAGAAAACCTACTACCACGATTCCATGATAGCTCCGAGTCCACGGACTACTTCTTTCTTAGATTCCCAGCAAATACAAGCAGTCCCGCTTGTGTATCTTTAAGCTCTTGAATCAGCAACTGAATGATCACCAAGTTCTTGACATAAGCTTGAATCTTGAAAACCCTAAGTATGTGTGAAGGCAAACACCTCTAGATCTCACAGAAAATTCATACACATAGCATAAAGAGCAACCTAAAACATGGCTAGGGTTTCTCTTTTATGCTTAGGGAAAAACATAAAATCCTACATGTCATATGGGCTTAGGGCTGAGTTGGAAATTCTGCAAAAAAAAAAAACAATCTGCACGATTTTCGATCGATCGAGTCTAATTCTCGATCGATCAAGCCAGACAGATTTACACAGTAAATCCTGCAGCAACATGGTTTGCCAACATTACAAAATGAAGTTCTAATACATCAATTCCTAATTCTTAGAACCTAACATATATATATATATATATATATATATATGGAATTAAGCAAAAATATACATTTTACCTCAACTAAGCATTTTTGTTCGGGTTCTAGACCTTGATGATATATTTGGGAACTAAATCATTATTGGCCCAAGGCCATATCTTTTTTTTTTTTTTTTTTTTGAGAAACAGGGCCATAACAATTGGAGTTTGATTTCTGGTTAATACCATGTAGACTAGTAAATACAAAAATTAAAATCTTGACCATGAAGTTCATAGTGACATAATTTGAACCAATTTTACAATGATACCCTTATTAAACCATATGTCTTTATTCCGTTTTTTAATAAACAATCGAGAGGCTACATTTATA
The DNA here is from genome assembly GCA_019022515.1 of Quercus aquifolioides. Lineage (NCBI taxonomy): Eukaryota > Viridiplantae > Streptophyta > Magnoliopsida > Fagales > Fagaceae > Quercus > Quercus aquifolioides. Next base: position 634,856 of record CM032335.1, on the reverse strand, counting down.
ATTTCAAAGGTCGTAGTGTGGGTATACAAAATAGTACGATCATCAGCACTAATGGTCTTGGTCAGGAAGAGTTAGAAGGTAGCTATTGCCTTTTAAATCTGGAATTATCAACTTTCAATAAAACTTCAAAAAAGCAACATTTCAATCTTACACGATATATTCTTCATTTGTTGTAATTGTTCTTCTTCTTTTTTTTTTCTTTTTTGGTAACCTAACTATTCTTCTTTACAACTTGAATGTCATGTTATATTGTATCTTGACTATATTTCTAATTCATCTTTTGGAATTCTTCGGGCTTTCATTGCTTGATTTAGAATAAAATAGAAAAAATAAAGAAAAGATGCCTGTGATCCCAAACGAATGTAGTTTAAATTATTGTTTCTACAGAATGAATATAGGTTCTTGCTTTCAAAGAAAGGAGTTTGCCTGCTCGGAGGTAGGAGCCTTTGTGCAATTCCTATGCTTTCTGAGTGTAATTTGGAATGGAATAAAGTTTCAAGATTGAGGTCAGTAACAATGCATTCTTGAGGAGTCATATAATGATTCACTGTCGTGGGTTAAAAGATTTGGAGTTCAAACTCAATTCATCTATTCTAAATATCAATTTGTGTCTTGATCTAATTATAACTAAAATAATTATTATAAAGCAAACACTATAGGTAGAAATGCTTCAAATAAATGCTTCATACATAGCATGAATTCATGTAATAATTCTAATGCTAGTAACCATATTAGCAAGAAGGTATAGTTGTCTCTTTTTTATTTAATAATTTCTAATAACAAAAGGTTGTAGCTTATTCAATCACCAACAAGAAGTAGTGGAGACAGAAGTATTCCATGACTCCTTTTATTCATGTGCTTCATATCTTAGGCGTTATGATATATATGGTGTTTAACAGCCTAGGGATCACAAAGAAAGCACTCAAGTTGGACTACCCGGAGCTGCAGACATTTTTGGCTTTCATATTACTGTAACTGTAACCTATATGGGTTCCAGGATTTGGTGAATCTGAAAGATTAAGACAATAATGCCGCAAAATCAAGGCTTTTTAAAATTGTGACATATTTAATTTTACCATAAAAAGCTTATAAAATGATATGTTAATATCACCAAAAAAAAAAAAAATACTCAAGTTCAGATACCTATATTTGGTTGTCTGAATTGCCTATCTAGATTTGGTGTTGATGGAGGCACCGCACCACTTTTTTTTACCTCTGAAAGTACAAGACAATAATGCCACAATATTAAAACATTTTAAACTTAAACGAAATTTAAATTAAAAAGGTTACAAACTTTTATGACAATTTATTTACCACTTTGATATACTTATCCAGACAGTAACAAAAACACATATTGTAATGGCATATTGGTGGGTCCTTTGGGTGGAGGTATATATATATATTTTTGAAGATTTTATCGTGGGTCGGTGTTGATTACTGATTAGGCCTTTTGGGTTGGATACTCTGTTGTGTTATTTAGAATTACTTACCACCACTCATACAAGCTCAATTCTGATAAATCGGTTATGGATGCTGATCATTAACTTCAATGACCAACTTGTTCTTTTTTTGGACTTAGGACGTGAAACTTAAAACCAGGAGAAAATTGGCTTTTGCTCTTTTTTAAAAAAAAATCCAGCATTTTGTCCAATTTTTCAAACTAATTAGAGAAATGTCCATGTTTTGAAACTCAATTTTCTAAAAATCGAGTTTCAATTTAAAACTCGATTTTTGGACAATCGAGTTTCAATTTAAAACTCGATTTTTGGACAATCGAGTTATAACAAACTGAAAATTAAAAAAAAAAAATTCTGGAACTCGAGCTCCATGAACTCAAGTTCCATGAAAATTTTTTTTTTTATAAGTTTGATCACCCCATTCCTATAGCTCCGTTCAGGGAGCCCTATAATGGCGTTTTAAAGCTCTATAGTGGCGTTTTTATGCAAATTTTTTTTTTTTTTTTAAAAGTTTGATCGCCCCATACCAGGTTCAGGGAGCCCTATAGTGGCATTTTAAAGCCCTATAGTGGCGATTTAAATCCCTATAGTGGCATTTTTATGCAAGTTTATTTTTATAAGTTTGATTGCCTCATACCAAGTTCAAGAAGCCCTATAGTGGCATTTTAAGACCCTATAGTGGCGTTTTCATGCAAGTTTTATTTTTATTTTTTTTAAGTTTGATTGTCCCGTACCAGATTCAAGGAGCCATATAGTGGCGTTTTAAATAGAACTCGAGTTCCATGAAGTTGAGTTACATGCAATTTTTCTTATTTATTTTTATTATTTTTAAGTTTGATCGCCCTATACTCGATTTTCTACAAATCGAGTTATTCACAAAACTCGACTTTGACATTATCGAGTTTCAAAAGATGAGCATTTCCTTAATTAGTTTGGAAAAGAGGGCAAAACGTTAGTTTTTTTTTTTTTGCATGAAAAGGGCATTTGCCCATTTTGGCCCTTATAACCATAATTATTGCTTTTTTGTCATATATTTTAAAAGTTGACATATTATTTCATAAAATTGTTGGAGCATTTTAATATTAAATAATTAAAATGAATAAATGTTATAACATAAATATAAAGATGTGGGAGTGAATATGGAAGATGAGGAGTTAGTGAAAATGTTTAATCCCACATTGAAAAGGAGAGAGACTATTTTATTCTTTTTAATTGTGGTGATTAATGGGCTAAAATGTATTGACTCAGATATTGGGCTAGATACGTGCGCAAGGGGGAGGTGAAGAGTGGAGGTATCAAAATTGGAAATGAATCAGCCTCTTGGATCCTCCTACTTGACAGCCCATTCAGAGCAATTACCATATCCGTTGGTGAGTAAATGGCCCGAATTAATACTCCATTTTTACTATGGAAAATAAAGAGCCATTAACCCACTTAATGGACTATCCGTTTGGGCCTTTTCATTCTTCAGAAACTCCTTATCAGACCATTAATTGTGTAACTCCAGCCCATCAGATTAATATCCAACAATTAATCTTGTAACACCCACTACATCAGAATAATGGACCTAATTAATCAGAATAAATTGGGTAGTAATTTCGTGAGGCCCATTGAGCCTATAAATAGACTCATTCAGACTCAATCCAAGTGACTGCAAATACAATATACACTCACAAAAAAAATAGAGAGATTCTTGTCAAAGAAATGTATTTTTTCTGGTGGAGTTTTGGGCTTGAACACTTTGTGTAGAGGTTACAAAAAAATAGAGAGATTCACGTCAAAGAAAGGTATTTTTTCTGATGGAGCTTTGGGCTTGAACACTTTGTGCAGAGGTTGTTCTAGCCATACGACACTTGTTGGGCTGTTGTATCCTGGGGGAGACAAGTCATAGAAGGTCTGCACCGGTTACAAAGTTTAGCCAACCAAGGGCTTGAATCTCCTTAAAGAGAGCGAGTGCCGCGCCTCAGTCCAAATAGTGTTGTGTAATTTCTCTCTTTAAAGTAATAAAATTCAGAAGTATTATTCAGTTTCTCTTTGTGTTATTTCTATTATCATTGTATTTGCACCATCAAAAATTAATGCAGTAAAATTTGTAATATTTGTAATATTACTATCTTTATAGTATCCACCCAAAAATATGGCACCCATTTTGATGAGTGTGAATATCAATGACTTATTTCTATCAAAAATTTTCGAAGCTTTTTACCCCAAGATATGAGACACTGTTTTAAGCAAATAAGCTAGTTTATTTCTTTTTCTTTTTCTCTGGATTCATTTTAATCAAATGAGAATAATATAATGAAGCAAACTAAAAGTGAAAAAACAAGAAGGGCAGACTTACTTGGGTTGTCAAGTTCGGAAGTCCGAGGTCTGGATGCCACTCTTGAGGCAAACAAAAACATCAAAATGAAGAGAAAACCCAAAGTTATGAACTTCTTAGAGGCCATCGTTTTGGCACATAGACACATATCTAGGGCATGGTATTATATATGGGCCACATTAGCCCAAAGAGCATTTAACTCTTATTCAAAGTTATTTTTTATTTTTATTTTGCCCAGCCTGAGGGGAAGGGGATAAATTTTTCTAAGAAAACATTATGCTCAAGAACACAAAACCAATCAGCTAGCTTATTAAACTCATGATTAAAAATAGTTAAGGGCCTCTGCATCTTTATACATGTGTCAATGGTGTCAATGGGCCAGCCCTTCCATTAGGCTAATCAGGCCATTGCCTAAGGCCTCAAGTGGAAGGGGCTCCAAAATTTTGGAAAAGAAGGATAGTAGGGAAAAAAAAAAATAGTTTTAGATGAAACTAAAAAAAAAAATCTGATACATCTTTGTAATCAAAGAACAAAAAATTTGGTATATCCTAGTAAACATTGGTACTCAAAAAATTTTATGGTCTAAACAAAATCAATTGCCCCAAAAATAACATCATTAACCTCAAGACAAACTAAAATTCAACCAGATAAAATACAAATCCGGTCTAAAAAATTAACCACAAAAAAATTACAAATCAATTCAAAAATCTCAAGTCCCTAAAATTTACTCATATTACCATTTCTCTCCCTCACTCTTGCTCTCCGCCTCTCTATCTCTGCTCTTGCTCTCCGCCTCTCTCATTCTTTCTCTCCACTGGTCTTACTCTTAGGGTTCATTTGGTTAGAGGAGTAGAAAAGTGGAAGGATAGAAAATAATTCGAGAATAGAAAAAATTTAGTTTTCCCTCATGTGTGTTTGGTTGGAGGGGTAGAAAAGTGGGAGCGTGGTAAACTCTTTTGTTTGATTGAAAAGAAAAGTGGGAGGATAGAAAATATAGTTTATATAAATTGACTATTATACCCTCGTTACATAATATATAAGAAATAGATTTATTTGTACTCATTAAATAATATAAAATTTACCACATCATACATATAAACTTGTATTTTTATTTTTATTATTATAATGTAAAAATTACAATAGTGTACATATAAATTTAACTAGGCAAAATATTTTGTAACCAGGGTATTCCTATAACGTAGGCAACAAATAAGCTAAGCAATTCAATTGGGCAAAACTTATAAATCAAAACTTGCACTAATAATTTAATTGGGCAACTAGGCAAATCAACTGGGCAAACTTTCTTCACCTGGCAGCAAAACACCATTTAACAAATATTTAAATTTTTTTCACCTGGGCAACAAAACTCACTATTCAATAAATATTTATAAATTCTTTACCTGTTTCAAAATAAACTTATCAACACACTATATATATACATTCTTCCACTTGTGGTCAAAGCAATTATGTTAAACATGAAATGATATTAATTTCATTTATCCATAGCACAGTACAAGTTAAAATATTACATTATCTTCTAGTGTCTTAACCGAAATACAAAGTTATCAAATATTGTTAATTATGTAATATACTACATTCAGCCCACAAAAGTTAGCAAATTAAAAGTTAGCAAAATGTTAAGTTGCATTGTTTAGTATTATGCAACTTAGCTACTACCAAAAGTTAGTTGACAATTATCCAACCACTAAGGTTCCTTAGCATACAACATCTTCAATAATATTTGTCGGCGTAACTCACTAGTTGGAACACCAAAAAATGCTCTCATTTTGGATGGATCCTTAATTAGGAATAGCATAGCATCAAGTTGCACGTCCGTCGGTATTCCTATATTCACCAATTCAGAAAATACTTCCTCCTTAGAGTAACAATGTGGATGTCCTCTCTCCATGATAGCAAGTCCCTCCTTAGCAATCTCATGTCCTTGCATCATAATAGTAAGTCCCTCCTTGGCAATTTTATTTTCTTGTCTTATACTTGCTGCCACATTATCAATTCCGGATTGAAAATTTTCCATTTGCTTTTCAAGCATTTCAACCATTTGAGCTAGTTTCTTCGCCTTCTTGGATGATGTGTCACATGAGTAGGAAGGAGAGACCATTGAAGAATATGATTCTACATTTGGCATATGCTAAACTCATCAAAGCCATCAACATTTTCTTCCAAATTTATGCTATCCTCTCTTTCATTTTCCCATTGACGGACTTTCTCCTTTGCACTTATACTACCTTCACCCAGACATGGCAAAACGGGTCAGAATTTTCTGACCCGACCCAACCCGGACCCAATTTTTTTTACCCGAAACAAAAACGGGTTGACTCGTGACCCGACCCATGTTTTTTGCGGGTCAACCCGACCCAACCAGCGACTCGACCCGAACCCGAACCATTTTTTTAAAACTTTTTTTCTTGGTAAAAAAAATATTAAAACTAAGACAATATTGGTTTAATTGTTTATTGTGAACTTTAAGGAAACAATTGATACATTTACATAACTGCATGCAAATTAATTGAAAGATAAATGGTTAAACATTCTGTAATGAGTAAAGATTTTTAGATATCAAATAGCAAAGTACATGCCAAGATAATCTAGTTACAGTAATGTTAAAAATATAGATTTAAAATTGTAGACATGTGTGAGAAACATTCACATGTGTGAAAATAGTGAAGCTAAAGTATCAAATTAGCATAAATTATGAATACTTAGACCTATTTTTTAATAATTTATGTCCAAATAAACGGTTTTTCAAAATAAATTATGATATTTCCTAGAGTGTGTGTTGCTTAACAATAATATGATATTCATAAAAGAAACCATGTATAAATAAGTAAGTAATCAAATTTTAATGTATATCTCAAATTGAAATAGAGTGTCAACCACAATTGATAATAGATTATAAAATTAATTTTCAAGATTGTAAATTTCTTATATGTTTTTATTCTTTATCAAATGAGTTATCCAATAAGTCATTTGTAATTTTGTTTTATATTTTGGAATGTTGATATTGTGTAGAAATAAAACTTGTATATTTGTTTTACTTATCTTTGTGTTATTTTGTTTTAGATAGCAATGTTAGGATTTGTATAATTTTAAAATTATTGAATAAGTTATAATAAGTTTAACTGAGTTCATTCTTGATATAAGTGGTAAATTCAAAATAATGTCTTTTATATCAAGTAATTTGTTGCATAACTTTCCAAATAACAAATACATGTTGTTTTCTTTATATTAAAAATAAATAAATAAAATCATGTGAAAAATAAGGGTCAACCCGACCCAACCCGCAACCCAATTTTAACCCGCTTAAAATGACCCGTTTTAACCCGTGACCTGTTTGATCCGCAACCCAATTGACCCGACCCGAACCCGTTTTACCATTTCTAGGCTTCACCATTTGCTCTATCCTTGGAAAACAAATCAAACAGCTTCTCATAATGTTGGATTGGAATTCTTTTTCATTTTTTAGCATTTGGGTTTGCCTATAAGAATACAATACACACTTATTAGTATTATTATTATTACAACAAAGTACTAACAAAATGTATTAACTTGATTTAAAAAAAACATTTCACAACATCAAAATAAATATAACTAACCTTTATTAAAGGTTCCCACACTTCGTCTTCAGCCTTAAAAAGTCCAGTAATTGAATAAAGTGAGGGTATTTTTATAAAGTAATCAGGTCACAAGTGAGATAAATAAAGTGAGGGTATTTGTGTAAAGTACATCATTCAGCACTTTTTCCTTCCTATTTTCTTTCCAAATTGGGAGGATAAAAAAAGGTGGGTCCGAAGGAAAAAATTTCCTCCTTATTTTCCGTCTCTCTTGTTTTCTCTCCTGAACTAAATAATGAAATATGTCATTTTTCACTCTATTTTTCTCTCCCTATTTTTCATCTTCCCTATTTTTACTCCAACCAAACATATCCTTAAAGACTTCTGTAGCTGGCTCAGGCTTCCTCCTATCTAATCACACACTCTCCACGTAGAGTTTTATTCTTGCTCTGAGTTTCTCTTTCTTATTTGATTTTTTCTGCTGAATTCTGCAGATTTCAGTGTTTTTACTGTGGGTGGAGTCTTGTATAATAAGACTTCTAGATGGGGCTGTGGGCCTACTTGAGTGCTTGAGTTCTGGCTGGGGCCGCTGGGCCTTGAAGTTTTAGTTTTAAATTCTTGCGTTTTTTTATTTTTTATTATATGTAATAGGATCTAATTTGTTTTTTTGCGGGCGAGTCTTGTCTAATAAGACTTGTGTGGCTGCGAGTGGAGTTGTACATTTGCACTTTTGGTTGGTTTTGGAATTATTTTTTTTTAAATTTAATTTTAATCTTGCATTTGTATATATGTTATTTTTATAGGTAATATAATAAATACATATTTATTTATGCAGATTGAGATTGCTAGGTACTTGTTATCGTTCAGTGAAATTACAATAGTACTTTTTATATACATCAGGTTCATTGCCCTATGCTTGAAAGTTATTTTTTATTCCAATCATTATAAATATATTGTTTGACTAGAAATGTCTACTAGAAAATATATATTTAGATATGAAAAACTTTTTAAAAAAAATCTTAAATCTTTTTTCAATCGTGATGTTTATTATAATATTGATGGTTTAGATTTATTTTCACAGTTAAAAGTTTTAAAAGAAAATTTACAAATAAAATAATATACTCTAATGACATACTAAATTATACAAAAAGGTTAGATTCATTTGCAAATACATGCATTGCTTATCAAATTTTAATAAATAATCTTTAAATTCTTGCATTTTTTTTATATATGTAATAGGATCTAATTTGTTTTGTTGCGGGCGAGTCTTATCTAATAAGTTATAAGACTTGTGTGGCTATGGGTGGAGTTGTAAATTTGTACTTTTGGTTGGCTTTGGAATTTTTTTTTAAAAATTTAATTTTAATCTTGCGTTTTTATATATGTTTTTTTTATAGGTAATATAATGAATACGTATTTATTTATGCAGGTTGAGATTACTAGGTATTTGTTATTGTTTGGTGAAACTACAATAGTACTTTTTATATACATCAGGTTCATTGTTCTATACTTGAAAGTTATTTTTTATTCCAATCATTATAAATATATTATTTGATTGGAAATGTCTACTAGAAAATATGCATTTAAATATGAAAAACTTTAAAAAAAAAAAAAAAATCTTGAATATTTTCTCAAACATGATGTTTATTATGATATTGATGGTTTAGATTTATTTTCACAGTTAAAAGTTTTAAAGAAAATTTACAAATAAAATAATATACTTCAATTGACATACTAAATTATACAAAAAGGTTAGATTCATTTCCAAATACATGCATTGCTTATAGAATTTTACTAACAATACCTGTAACAGTTACTTTTGTAGAAAGACGTTTTTCAAAATTAAAATTAATAAAATCATATCTAAGATTGACAATGTCCCAAGAAAAATTAAATAAATTAGCTATATTATCGATTGAAAATGAGATATTAGAAGAACTTGAATACAAAAATTTTATTAGTCAATTTGCATATTAAAAAGCAAGAAAAATAAATTTTAAATGAAATATATTATAATATACAAATATTAAATAAATATTAATTTAATTAATACATCATATTATATATAATAAAAGATAGGCTTAGACGCCGTGGTTGCGCCAAGTGGCGACACCAAATTGCAGAAATTTTCTTAGATTTTTAGATTTTAAGGAAAAATTAAATATAAGTTTTCTTCAACTATAATTTCTAAGTGGATATAATTTTTCTTCAACTATAATTTCTAAGTGGATAGAAATCTTAACATTGTCAAAACATAATTATAGAATAGATTGAAATCTATAACATTGCCAATCAAGGGACATGTAGAAATTTTTTTTTTTATTTTTTATAGGAAAACTGCATTTTATTTCAACTCAAGTAGATATAGATACATCATGGGTAAGAGCTTGCATTAAGAAGCAAGGTGTCTCTTCCATCCATGCTACATAATCGACAATGCCTAAAGCATGGATATAAGTTTTCTTCAACTATAATTTCTAAGTGGATATAATTTTTCTTCAACTATAATTTCTAAGTGGATAAAAATCTTAACATTGTCAAAACATAACTTTAGAATAGATTGAAATCTATAACATTGCCAATCAAGGGACATGTAGATTTTTTTTTTTTTTTTTGATAGGAAAACTGCAATTTTATTTCAACTCAAGTAGATATAGATACATCATGGGTAAGAGCTTGCATTAAGAAGCAAGGTGTCTCTTCCATCCATGCTACATAATCGACAATGCCTAAAGCATGTTTTGCCAATAAATGGGTTGGTTTATTACCCTGCCTACGAATGTGAGAAAAATCAACCCGACAAAATAGCCCACAGAAAACAAGTGCACCTGAAATGACTGATGCCACCAATGATGGTGGGGATGAGTGACCACACAGAGCATTATAAACTACTAAAGAATCCCCTTCCATAATGAACTTAGAGATACCCACATCCCTTGCAAACTGGAGAGCGACCTCAACTGCCTTCGCCTCCACCTCCAAAGCTCCCAAGGGTGCATTTATCTTCTGACTTAGAGCTACTACGACCAGGCCCTGTTCATCTCAGATAATGACACCAACTCCTGCTGATTTTTGTGTTTTGAAGACCGCTCCATCCACGTTCATTTTGTATCTAGCCGTTGGTGGGGGAGACCACCTCACATCTTGACTTCTCAGTACCGGTTCCGGTGAAGAGTTCGCACTCCTATATTCTGCGAGGTATTGCGCACTCCATTTGACCAGAGCCTCTCCTGTCTTCTTTGTCCCACCATGGCACACTTCATTATGATTTGCCCATATCGCCCATGCTATAATAACCACAGTGGCCACCTTGTCTTCATCGTACTCCTCTAACATCATTAAGTGCCATACCAGATCGAAGAAGGAGCTGATGGCTGACAGTTCAAAAGCAAACCTGAGTTTAGTGCATCGCCAAATCTGTCTGGCTCTCTGACAGTTCCAAAACAAGTGACCCGAGTTCTCCAACCCGCCATTACATTCCTCACATCTATCAACATCCAACACTTTTCTCCGCTTCAAATTCATCTTTGTGGGCATGATCTCTCGACAAGCTCTCTAAGTGAAATGTCATATTTTATGAGGGACCGGTATCCTCCAAATGTGCCTCTAGAAACTTCTAAGTCCACTGCCATTAGAACTGGACCCAGCATTATCAGGCTGAGAAATCTTCATCGCTAACCTATATGCACTACGAACACTAAATAAACCATTAGTTGTCACAGCCCATATAAGCTTATCTGGTGGCAAATGAGTGCTTAAAGGAATGCTTTTGATAGTGTCTGCCTCATGGGGAAGAAAAAGGGCATCTAACACCTGCATTTTCCAACCCACAGGTTCATGTGAAATCAGCTCACTAACCCGTAAATCAGCATGCATGAACAGCCTAGGGGACACCACCTTGAAAGTAGAAGATGAGGGCAACCATTTATCACCCCATACACGGATAGACTCACCATTTTCCACATTCCAACGGATGCCTTGCTTCACCAAATGTTGAGCAGCCATGATACTCCTCCAAGCATAGGATGGGTGGTTCCCTATTGATGCCTGGACAAAATCTGTGTAGGGAAAATATCTCGCCTTGAAAAGACGATAGACTAGTGAGTCATGCATTACTTGAAGCCTCCAACCTTGTTTAGCAAGAAGAGCAAGGTTAAATTGTTTTAATTGTCGAAACCCCATACCTCCATCTGCCTATGGCTCACACATTTTCTCCCAACTAAGCCAAGACATTTTTCTCTCCTCTCCTTTTTGACCCCATCAAAAATTCCGGATCATACTAGTCAGATCGTCACAAAGAGAATCATGTATTTTAAAGCAGCTCATAGTATATGTCGGTATAGCTTAAGCTACAGCCTTAATCAACACTTCCTTGCCTGCTTTTGAAAGAAGTTTTTCTTTCCACCTTGCTAGCTTCTTGCCAAGCTTTTCCTTAATATCATTGAAAGTATTCCTCTTATTCCTCCCCACCAAAGATGGCAAATCCAAATACTTCTCATGCTGTCTAATCACTTGAGCCCCAAATCTATTTTTTATTTCTTCTTTAACATCTTCAGGAGTGTTCTTGCTAAAAAATAAAGTAATTTTGGCTTGGTTCAATTGTTAGCCTGAAGCATGCTCATAAACCTCCAGAATTCTTTGTAAAGAGTTACATTCTCCAATTGTGGCCTTACAGAAAATAATACTGTCATTTACAAAAAAGAGGTGTGATAAGCGAGGACCACCCCTACATACTGTAAATTCTGTAATCCCTTCCATCTCCCCCGCATCCACTAACTTCTTTATTAAAGCTGATAATCTCTCAGCATACAATAAGAACAAATATGGGGACAAAAGGTCTCCTTGTCGTATTCCCCTAGATGGTATGATATGACCCCTTGGTTTCCCATTATTTTAATTGAATAGGAAACCGATGTAACACATGTCATGACCAACTTCCTCCATTTCTCCCCAAAACCCAGTGTAGCCATAATTTTTTCTAGGCATAGCCACTCCACTCTATCATATGCCTTGCTCATATCCAATTTCAATGCCATTTCACCCTTTTTGCCTCCCTTCCTACCATTAATGTGGTGCATGGTCTCAAATGCTACAAGGACATTATCAGTGATCAACCTTCCATGCACAAACACACTTTGGGTGTCACTAATAATGGACGGCAAGAACTTCTTCAATCTGTTTGCAATCACCTTGGCCGTTATCCTGAAAACCATACTACATAGACTAATAGGGTGAAAGTCAGTCACCCTTTTGGGCTCCTTGACTTTAGGGACTAGTACAATATGAGTCTCATTAAAATTTGGAGGAGACAAGCCATGATTAAGAAAATCAAGAATAGTTTTAGTAACTACATCACCTACTATTGGCCAAAATTGTTGATAAAATAAAGGGGGCATACCATCAGAACATGGGGATTTTAATGGGTGCATCTACTTCAAGGCCATATGTACTTCATTGGCAGTAAAAGCTTTGTCCAACATTTGATTCATTTGTGGGGTCACTTTTGGCTACATGGCTTGTAAAATTTCATTGAAATCTGTTGGATGGTTTGTTGTAAAGAGAGCCATGTAGTACTCCTCCACTATCTCACCCACCTTCGCTTCATCTTCTTGCCATATCTCCTGTGCATCAAGCATCCCATCAATCTGATTCTTTTTTAGCCTAGCCAAAGCCTTTGCATGAAAATAGCTTGTATTTCTATCCCCATCTCGAAACCAATTGATCCTTGAACGTTGATACCACATTGCATCTTCCTTTTCATGCCGTTTGTTTAACTCTATTCTTGTGTCCCTCATGTCTTGGATGTTGCCTGGAGAGGCCGGTTGCAACTCCAACCATTCCAAGTGTTTTTGCAATTCATTTATTTTCCTCCCAACATGTCCAAACACATTTTTATTCCATGCTTCCAGCTGCATCCTACATTGATTTATACATGAGACTAATGGGAAGTCCGATTGGGCTAGAACACCATCACTCCAAGCATTCTGCACAATCTCTTCACATTAAGGTTCCTTGAGCCACATTGATTCAAATCTGAATAATTTCTTCATCTTCTTTTTACTGACCCTTCTATCTAAATGCAGCAACACGGGAGAGTGGTTTGATGCCGAGTTGGTGAGGTGGTGAAGTTTTGCTCTTAGGAACAAGTTCACCCATTCAATAGTTGCTAAAGCACGGTCAAGCCTTTCTCGAATTTGCCTTCCATCCCTCGTCTCATAAATCCACGTAAATCTTGGTCCCGCAAAGCCAATGTCACGCAAACCACACAAGTTTATTGTTTCTACAAAGTTTGCCAGTTGTTGCCTTGGTCCAGAACTCCCACCTTCCTTCTCTAACATACTCATTATCTCATTAAAGTCACTGATAACCAACCAAGGCAGCAAAGAAGTTGTACCCAAATGCTTCAATTTAGCCCATGATTCTTTTCTTCTTGAGGTTTCAGGATTGCCATAAAAGCCAGTCAAGTGCCACCACCCATAATCAGCCCTACCATCTACCAGTGCGTCAATGTGTGACTGTGAGAATGTTTGAATATCACGCTTCACCTCCTCCCTCCTTAACATTGCCAACCCACCCTTTGAACCAATGTTGTCCACATACAAACCATGTTTAAAGTTACATTTATCTTTAACCATAACCATCCAATCCCTGTTCGATTTTGTCTCCATGAGGAAGACGATCTTAGGCTCTTCTTTTTTTTTACCACCTCTGACAAGGCGTTAACTGTCCTTAGGTACTCAAGCCCCTCGTAGTTCCAACTAAGGAAATTCATTGCTCCCGGCGAGGTTGCTTAGCAACCTCCGCCGATTTAAATTCTGAAGCCATCAACATACTCAGGTTCTTTGTCTCTTCGTCCATTCTGGGTCTCTTTTCTTTTTCCTGTATCACACCTTCAATGTCTATTTGGTTTATTTTCTTACGTTTGGACCCTTCTCTTTCAGCTATTGTTGGTTCACTTAAGTTCCTTGGCCTGTCATTCATTCTGACCCACGTTCCATTGGGCCTAGGCTCGGTGACTAGTATGGCCCGTGAAGGCCCTTTATCACTTAGTTGTATTTTATTTTTGGTGCCACCTGTCCCTCATTTCTTTCCTTTTTTATCTTTGTCATTATCCACCCATCCAGCTGTGAATAGCACATGCTCCCTAAGCTGTGAAGACCTAGGAGTCAACTGAACATCATGGCTATTATTATCCGTATCTTCAGCCACCATACTTACTTTCATATCCATTTCCTTCCCATACTGGTCTACCATTACTGCACTATCCTCCTTATTTAAATTTTGAATTTCAAAACCCTCATTAATAGCCTCATCAATTTCCTGGAGAGTAGCCGCGAATTCCACTGCAGATTGATGTGCTACTAGTTTTCTGGATTCTCTGGAAACGTTACTAGACTCCACATTCCCACTTGAAACCATCACCGACTCCGAGTCCGATCTGCCTATTCCGGTCTTCCCACCTCTCGTTTTTGATGCCCCAGTCGTGTTTTCATACCCTTGAACCTCAACAATGGATTTCTTCACCGGATTAAACTGACTGGCCCTGATCCATGATCCAAATTGTTGTTCTTGAACCGATAATGTTCCTTTGCTCCTGAGCCACAAAACACACTCTTTATCGTCATGCGTTAAATGGCCGCACCAATAACATAGATTAGGTAATCGTTCATACTGAAAAGAAACCCAACCTTCGTTATCTTCATTGAAATCCACACGTCTTCCTCTGCACAATGGTTCTAATATGTCAATAGTCACTCACACCCTCATGAAGTTTCCTCCTCTCATCTCCGTTAGATCTTTTGGCCTAGTAACCACTCCTAATGACTCTCCAAGATGCACTGCTACTTCCGTCGTCAAAAGAGAGTATGGTAAATTATGTATCTGAACCCAAAATGCTACCTTGTCGAAAGTGAGGTCCTCAATTGGAGTAGACAGATCGTATTGTTGAAAAACTACCAAGTGTCTATCAAAAGACCATGGTTCTCCCATTAGTACCTTCTCCCATTATTGCCACTGCCTCCATATTCAACAGTCTGCGCGTAAAGAACTTTGCTGCTAAAACAAAAACTTGTGTTTTCTTATTCTTTGACAGGTCAAGCTTATCCCCTTCTTTCTCCGTCAGTGATAATTTCTTCCAATTCACCTAGTTAAGTCCTCCATACCGATCATATTCTGTATCCCAGACCCCTCGAAAAAATAGCCCCCAAGCCCTACTAGTAACGTTGTTACTAGAGGGAACTCAACCTTCCCAAAACGAGAAGGGAAACTCTATGCTACGGTATGGAGATGGTGAAGGGAAACTAGAATTGATGTTTTATTAAAGCTTTATTATAACATTGCCAGTTGTTTTTGTTTTTGGCTGGACGTATACGTGTGATTGAATAGATTTCAATCTTGAATTATGAACATGTGTTGTTTCATTGAATCCGTATGTTATAAATGAAGTGCTTTATAGGTACATGAAGTGCTTTATATGTTGTGGTTTATATGGAGATATACAAAGATTGAAATCCTTAATTCTAATTAAACTCTTTGTCTCAAACTCAAACTCTTAATAATTAATCTTTCCCACCGTGTTACAATTATTCATAAAGTTAAGGAAAAAAAATGTTGATATCAATATTAAGCTAAATAGAGGAAAGTTGACAAGAAAAAGTAAAATTTTGTATTTATCCAAAGATTAGTAGAGGGAAAGTTGATAAGAACAATTAAGATTTTGTGTCTATCTAAAAAAATTGCTGCAATTTTTGCTTACCTTCAAGTATATCTAAAACTTGCGATTAGATCATAGGGAATAAAAATCAATCGGAAAAAAAAAATTATAAATATTTTTGCTCCGCCTCCCTCAAACTTCTCATTCGGACTGTTCATGAAGGTTATATTTTTTGTACTCTTAGTTTTTTTTTTTTTTTTTTGGTATATATTTTTAGTTAGATGGTTTTGTTCTATAATGGAAGGTCAAATTGTGTGGATTCTTTTAAGGATGCCTACAATGAAAGCTATAGGTTCTATTTCCTCTCCAAGGTTATTTAACTCTATCCTGTATTTTTTTTTTTTTCCTTTTTTGTTTCATTATGTTCATAAAATACATCATATTATTTATACTACAACTAACTATATTGGAACTCTTTAAAGCTATAGAGTTTGAAGGGAACTTTGAAAAGCTTAGTTATTTTGACCATCTCTATTTGGCCATGGAGGGAGGCACGTACTCATTTGTGGAGTCATGGATGCTATTTTCATGTATCATAAAGATTTTTATTCCATAATTGGTAAGTATGATCAATCCTCATTACTTTTGGTATGTATTCTTTATTCTTTCGCCTAAATTTTCTAAGGAGAAAAAAATGGAAGTATTCATGTTATTAGAATTTTGAAAGTGATTATTTACAATAAGCTTGAATTGTCGGAACTTAATTAACTAGATCTTCATCAACCATAATCTATTGGGATATGATCACAACAAAGGATTCTCAAGAGAGATAAAAACCTCAAAAATTAAGGTGTAGTTGGCTTAGCAAGTTTGGGTCAATTGAAATATACACTGGAATTGGATAAGAAAATAATTGCTAAAATGAGATTTACTGAAGGTGTAGGGTTAAAAAAGGATATTGGTCAAGATATGGCATGATCCATTAAAGTTTTAAACACCTTGAATTTATAACCTAGGAGGATGTGCAGACCTCACAAAAAGGTATTACTTTTTAATTCTTATGACATCTCAATGCTAATGAAACTATTTTTAATTATCAATGCAAACTTATTGCCAATGTCTTAACTCTTAGTATTTCTCAAAATATTTCTGAAGTTTATATTTACACATTTGTTTTGATATGTTGAAATTCGGTGCCTCCTCCATCGCTTTCAAATACAAAAATTCAATTCTTATGTAAATCTCACTACTTTTATTTATTTATTTATTTATTTTAGTAATTTGGGTTGTTTATAATTCTTAACTATTAAATTGAGTTTACCACTTAAATATATATTACTATTTAAATTTAATTAAGTTAAAAAAGTATTTATTATTTTCTTTAGATTACGCATGATTCTTGATTAAACCGTGCATCGCACATGTATAATACTAGTAATTATAAAAAAAAAAGTGCCCCATTTTAGTTTTCACTTAAGGCCTCAAAATGTCTAGAGCCGCCCTGGGTGTCATTTCCTTTTCTTTTGCTGGAATATTATGGTACTACTAAATCTTCCTCCACAAAGAAACAAAAGAAGTGTTTCCAAATTCCTACAATATTGTTCTTGACCTCACTTGGTTATTGTGTTTGGCTAATTGTCACTCTCAATAGTGCAAGCCGTGGACTCAGAGAGCTAGGTTCTTGGATAGTATAACGTACAACTGAAGTGAACTTGGCTTTCATTTTTTGCGTTTAAATCTGCTCAACTACACATGAAATCCTTGTTTTTTTTTTTTTTTTTTTTTTTTTTAAGTATACATGAAATATAATATGTTGAAGATGAAGGAGGTTCTCGTTCTGGCTCAACGAAGAAGAAACAGAGTCAAAACGCACCGTCTCATTAAGTCAAGGAACGCACCGTTTCATTAATACTCCATGAACAAAATGCATCGTTTAGAGTCAGTAGCTGAGTGTTATTGAATCCGTGACAAACGGTGTCGTGTTGCTGAGTTCAAATGACAGTTATGGATGGCGCGAAAAACAGTTACAAGTGCAGCTGTAATTCCAGAAATCACGGACTAGATCCGTATAAGTTGGGACTAATAATTATTCTAATAACAACCAATAACAACCTGCCACTTAGAATTTGTTGTAAAAATGTTGTAAAAATATTGTAGACATATCATTTCTCATTCTGTTATATTCATAATCTCTACACTAGAAATTGGGTGCAAGTACTCAGATGTATTATTAAGGAAGATAATAATTCTTCAATTTAAAGAATTTTCTTTCAACTTGCTCTTCACTCTCTCTCTTTTTCTCTCTCTTTCACTGTCTCGCACTGTTTCTTTATAATCTCTGCTATTCATTCTACTTTAGTTCTTGATCTTGCTTCTCTAATCAACCTAAGTCAAGACTTGCATGGCAAAAAAACAGTATTCCCCTTCTTTTTTTTGGTAATAAGAACTGCAACATTGCACTTACACAGTCTAAAAAGCCAGTAAGAAATTCTTTAGCTATATATGTATCACCGAAGGGCAACTTCAAAACCTAGAAGGGTTGTCAACCTCACCAACAAGAGGCTTTGGAGACTCCAGGTCTAAGAGACGCACAAGTTTATGTACTTCAAACAAGAGGTTGTTCAGTTTTTGGTCAATTTTGGTTGATTTATTTTGTTTAAATTTTTTTCCTTTTCTTTTGGAAAAAGTTAGAAATTAGAAAAAAAATGAATTAAATTTAAAAAAGGTGAGATTTAAAAAAATTAAAGTGAGACTTGTACATATGTCATTTGAGACGAGTCTAAGTTAGGACGAGTTTACTCTTGGGACAAGATCAACACCATTTGATCATTTGCCCAAAACCATTAAAGGGTGAATGAGACGTTGAGTTCTATGATGCCTACTTGAACTGTTATGATCTTAATGTCCCATATGAATTAAGTATAAACTTAACCAAGTGTTTATAAGCTCTTGGGTACCCTCCCTTTGCAAACCGGTTTTCAAGAGTGAGTTTTAGCTATGGATTCCTAACATTTGGTATTAGAGCCAACCACCACGTCTAGTAATCGGACGTAACTCATTGAGTATACGATTAAATGAATTGCAACTTTCTGGTCGGATCTCGGAGGGAGTGACCTAGAGGCTAGATTAAAATAACTGATAGGTGTTTGGAGCCACCAAAAGAAAAAGGGTTACTATCGGGTCAGTGTCACTAGAGTGAGCCATCGTGGATGTCGGTTGCGAAGCATGGTGGTATGTTATGATCCTAGTGTCCTATATGAATTAAGTATAAGTTTAACCGTGTGTTTATAAGCTCTTAGGCACCCCCCTTACAAGCCAGTTTTCAAGGGTGAGTTCTACTCATAGGTTCCTAACATGAACATAGTTTAAAGTGATGATATTTTTTATATCCATATGAGAAATGAATTAGATTTTGAATGAGGTTTATATATAAGTTCGCTATTGGGTTGGTCCCCAAGGGGCACCCCACTTTAATGGAAATAGAAGGACCTACATAATAGTCCTTACACCACACATATTTGCGCCGCTCTCACCAAGTCAAGACAAGTTAGATTGGGTTTTGCCATTGCACCAATTATGAACTAGTGCAAGTGTGTTTATAAATAGGAGTCCTTCACTCAATTTAATTAGGTCAGTTTTTTGCATTCATACATTGAGTCATTCAGAGAGAGAACGAGACACATTTTTGTCTATTATGCATGGAGATTATAGTACTCATTCTGTGTGCTATTAATCATTGTATTTTGAGAGATAGACATCTATAAGTCTTAAAGCACTACTAAAGAAATAATACAATAGGCAAAATCTATCTTAAGGAGATAGTGCTAAACACTAGCCTTGATCATATATGTGGTTATCATTCTGCATTCATCCTGTCTATGTGTGGATTGGGTCGAATCCATCTATTATTCACTTATCATTTTTATTTAATTTGTGTGTTTTTATCATTTTGTATCAATCAGATATTATCTATTATATGATCTATAAGCTTATATTGTATGTATAATTTTAAAATACAAAAACTTGCCATTTAAACAATTTATTGATGACATAATTACTGATTTTTATTTTTTAGAAATTTTATAAGCATGGAGAATATAAAAAGAAGATGTAATCCAATAATGGATTTGTTAAAATTCACCTCTAATAAAAAGATATTAAGTAAGGTCATAGCCTAAGACTACAACCAATTTTGTAGCTAAATGTTATACTCAAAACCTTAGGGAGTTTTCGTGTTTTACAATATACCTCCATTTTGTTCTCATAATAAACATGATTATATTATAAGACTTGGGTAATTTATAATTTTAGGTGAAAAAATTAGAACTCATTATTCCATTAGTATGCATTGCTAAAAAAATATTTTGAGAGCCCGTGAAAGAGATTTATATATGACCTCGCTTAACTCTAAGAAAGGCATGGTTGATTGTACAAACTAATTACAAAAATTAAAATCTTGACCATAAATCCAGGGGGCAACATCATCTGAAACAACATTACAATGATATCATTAAAACCATAAGTCTTTGTTCCTTTTCAAATCAATAATCGATAGCCCATATTCATCAAGAAGGTAGATGTTCTCTTTTTTATTTAATACTTTCTAATAACAAAGGGCTGTAGCTTATTCAATCACCAAGTCCAAGTAGTGCAGACAGAATTATTGTTCCTTTACTGCTTTTATTCATGTGCTACATATCTCAGACTTTATGATACTGTATACAGACTGGGATGACAAAGAAAGTACTCAAGTTCGAGTACCCGGGCCTGCAAAGCTTCAGGGTATATAGACCCCAGGATTCGGTGTTGCTGGAGGAGGCAGGCCTTTAGCATCTGAAAGATTAAAGAAATAATGACACAAAATTAAGGCTTTTAGCATTTAAAAAAAAAATAAAAAATAAAAAATAAAAACTCATAAAATATATATGTCAAGGATCAACGAAATAAAAGTACTCAAGTTCGAGTACTTTTATAATGACACAAAATTAAGGCTTTTTACCACAAAAATAAAATTAAAAAAAAAAAAAAAAAAAAAAAACTTACAAAATATGTCAAGGATCAACAAATAAAAATATAAAAAATATTCTAATTCGAGTACCCAGACCTGGAAACCTTCCGGGTATATGGACCCCAGAATTTGGTGTAGCCGGAGGTAGCAGGCCTTTAGCATCTGAAAGATTAAAGAAATAATGACACAAAATTAAGGCTTTTACCATTAAAAAACACTTACAAAATATGTCAAGGATCAACAACAAAAAAGTACTCAAGTTCGAGTACCTGGACTTGCAAAGCTTCTAGGTATATGGACCCCAGGATTTGGTGTTGCCGGAGTAGGCAAGCCTTTCACATCTAAAAGATTAAAAAAATAATAACACAAAATATAGGCTTTTTATCATAAAAATAAAATAACTTACAAAATATGTCAAGGATCAAAGATAAAAATATAAAAGATACTCTAGTTCAAGTACCCAAACCTGGAAACCTTCCGGGTATATGGACCCCAGGATTTAGTGTAGCTGGAGGAGGCAGGCCTTTAGCATCTGAAAGATTAAAGAAATAATGACACAAAATTAAGGCTTTTACCATTTATAAAAAAAAAAAAACAAAAAAACAAAACAAAACTTACAAAATATGTCAAGGATCAACAAAAAAATAAAAATAAAAAAGGGTACTCAAGTTCGAGTACCTGGACTTCCAAAGCTTCCGGGTATATGGACCCCAGGATTTGGTGTTGCCGGAGTAGGCAAGCCTTTCACATCTGAAAGATTAAAAAGAAAAAAAATGACAATAAAATTAAGGCTTTTTACCATAAAAATAAAAATTTTAAAAAAAATACATACAAAATATGTCAAGGATTAACAAATGAAAATATAAAAAATACTCTAGTTCAAGTACCCAGACCTGGAAACCTTCCGGGTATATATTAACTATTAACTATTTCTATTGAAAATTTTGAAGTTGTTTTAGTTTGTTAATCTTGACACCCAATGTTATAAGACAGTCTTTGTTTCTACTCTAACCCCCCCAATAGTAACTTCAAGCAAATCTGCTTTAGCTTATTCATTCTCATGTTCACTCGATTCACTTTAATCAAATGAGAATAATATAACGAAGCAAGTTAAAAATAAAAACAAAGAATAAGGGTATATAGAGTTACTTGGATTGTCAAGCTCGGTTGTGGATGCCACTTTTGAGGCAAACAGAAACATCAAAATGAAGAGAACTCCCCAAGTGATGATGAACTTCTTAGAGGCCATGGTTTTGGGACATGGATGCATATCTAGGGCATGGTATTATATATATAGGCCATATTTTGCATTTCTACTTTAAAAATAAAATAAAATAAAAACTATTTGCCTCTTATTCTCCTATCTTATTCCTTTTTTTTTTTTTTTTTAATTATTGTTTATTTTGTCCCACCCAAGGGGAAGGAGGTAAATTTTTCCAGGAACACAAACCGTCATGATTAAGTCATGATTAATAATAGTTAGGATGTCCAATACTCTGCATCACAAGCTGTCACCGGTAAACTTTTTAGAGCTGAATTTAACTATTTTCAATGGTGTCATTCTTTTTCTTTTGCTGGAGTATCATTGATTGTGCTGAACTTCCAGTATAAGGTACTAATGAGTCTTTCTCCACAAAGAAACGAAAGGGCTTTTTCTTTTGGAAATTTACGAATTGAAGTATTTCCAAATTCCAACAATATTGTTTTTGACCTAACTTGGTTATTTGATTACTATGTATCACGTTTTCCTGTTGGAATTTCGATCAATAAGCTGAACCAATGCCGTAGTCCAGAATTATATTTGGCTAATTGTCACGCTCAATAATGCAAGCCCTGGACTCAAGAGAGTCAGAGGGCTAGTACTTGGATAGTATAATGTACAACGGAATTGAACTTGGGTTTCGATTTTTCTGCTTATTCAAAGTCTTTCCTGCTCAACTGCACATGAAATCTTTCTTTTTCTTTTTCTTTTTTCTTTTTTCTTTTTTCTTGTTAAGTACACATGAAATCCAATCAGCTAAAGTCAAGACTTACATAGCAAAAAACAATATTCCCTTTCTTTTTTTGTAATAAGAATGGCAAAATTGCACCTATACAATCCAAAAAGCCATTAAGAAACTCTTGAAGTTATGTATCTCCAAAGGACAACTTCAAAACCTTGAAGCATTGTCAACCTCACCAAGAAGAGGCTTTGGACTTTGGAGACTCCAGGTCATAGAGAAGCACAAGTTTATGTACTTCAAACAAGAGATTGTTCAGTTTTTGGTCAATTTTGACAAACAACTTTCTTGGACCACTTCATTTAGTGTGTGTTTCGTTGAACTTACTTTCGTTGATGTATTTTTATTTTAAAGATCTGATTAGGTCTAGTTCAGTCCATTTTAGTCAACTTCAGTCCAGTTCGGTCTATTTCGGTCCACTTCGCTCTATTATAGTCCATTCGGTCTATTGCGACCTAATCAGTCCATTTTAGTCTACTTCGGTCCATTTGATCCACTTTTGTCCATTGCAGTCCTTTTCGGTCTACTTCAGTCTTTTATGTCCTTTGTGGTCTATTTCGGTCCATTTTGGACTACTATGGTCCATTTCTGTTTAATTATGTCCGTTGCGGTCCATTGTGGTCTATTCAGTCCATTTTGGTCTGTTTCAGTCCATTCGATCCACTTTTTTCCATTGTGGTCCTTTTCAGATCACTTCGGTCTACTTCGGTCTATTTTGGTCTACTTTAGTCCATTTCGGTTTGTTTCGGTCCATTTCAGTCTATTTCTAGGCAATTAATCAATTAGTTGGATAGCTCATTGAAATACTATCCAAATGTTGTGTGAAACTCAAATTGTCACCTCTAAAAACAACTAAATAATAAACATAATTTAAATTAAACCAAAGTGATGAAAAGAAGAACCTATGATTATAAATTATAACATAGACCCCCAAAATTTATAAACCATTACAAATCTTTCAAAATAAAGAAAACAAATTAGACTAGAATTGAATTGAATTGAATAACAAAGTGATTTTGAGGCAAAAAAATAAATAAAAATGAACAAAACAATTCATTATTCTTTGGCAGGAAGATGGTCTTTCTTGTGTCATAATAACTATTGTGGTTATATGTTCATACGGTGATTGATTTTAATATTCAAATATGGGTACAAATAATTTCAATAATTTCAATTAACCAAATAGCTGGTATGGACGTTGAAAAATATATTCAAATATTGTGTAAAACTTCTTTCTAAAAAAAAAAAAATGTATTTTGTAAAACTTAAATACCCACTTCCAATAACAATTAAATATTAAACAAAACTATAAACAAACCAAAATGATCAGGAATTATTTTCATGCGATCGAAATTGGTAATCTGTAATTGAGGAAAAGAACCATTAGAGAAAAGCAAAAGTAGAAACAATGAAAAATCCATCAAAAGAGTAACAAAATAGAGAATATATATGTATATAGTATTGTAAGCATATTAAAATACATAGCGAACTTTGATAAGTGTGGTGTGTTGGATAACAATCTTTTATCATGGGAAGCTCATCTCAATCTTACGAAAGAAAGTTAAACCACATTTTCATCATGGGTCTTTTTTCTTTTCTTTTTTTTTTTTTTTTTTTTTTTTTTTTGAGAATACTATATATTTTAACACACACACAAAAGGGGAGAGGAGAGATGGTTTTAAAAAAATTAATAGTGATGTATATCCAAAAGATTCTGGACCTTTTTTCTATTCTTGTTTTTGTTTTCATATAAAAACGCACACTTTAGTTTACTGTATAAATGTTTATAGTAGTGTTTTCCAAGACAAAAATAAAGAACTTAAATCGAGGAGGCAGTGGAAAGGACTTTAACGGGTTGAGCAAAGGATTAAAGGAATTTTTAACTCGTTTCAATATTGAGGCTTAAGCCGAAATGTGATTTTGACCCCCAAAAAAAAATGACAAATTAATTTACCAAACCAACGGAATGTCACTTGGGAGTTGGGAACATTGAGGTAGCCAAGTAGTTGGTAGGGCTGTGGTTATATTGTATAAAGTCATGCCATAACCCTTATGCACATTAGCAATTTTTATTTTTTTAGAGAGTTTCAACATATAGCATCTGCTTTTGATAATAGCTATTTATCATCAGACCAAGACACCAAGCAATTATAATTGTATTTGACAATGCATAAAATTGTCAGTGCGTTGATTGGCCGCACGCACACCAATTAGTGTATCTGAAGAACAAAAGAACAAAGAACCTACAGAGAGAACCAGTGGAGTATCGGCCAAAGACCCTCTAAAGGTTAAGTCAGTGATAGAAAAATCTCCAATAACTCGAAAGTGTAAGAGCTAGGAAATTTCACATACCTTGGAGAAGTAGAGACTTGGTGTTTATATAGTGATGTAAAGCTGACCAAGATCCCTTGAATGTAGGATCTTTCCTTGTAGAGAAGATATGGAGTTAAAGCCCCAAGATGTTAGGGTTTTACTTCTTGTACTAGGATGATACGAATATGTAGTAGGGTCTTTGGGTGTGGTGTGCAAGTTCTTTCCATATAGGGTGATATGAGTGGAGAACACGCAAAATGGTATGGGACTAAGTGTACCCACCTGTCGGTATGTATGTTAACCCGACGGGTGCTCTCAAGCTTGACAATGGACGCAGGCGATGTTGCGTGGCCATCAAACCCATAGGAGGCGCTTGTCTCGTAGGATTTCAAGGAGCCCAACGGGCATTGCAAATCTAACGGGTGAAAAGAGTTGGAAAGTTTCCTTGATCGAAATATCCCTTATCAATATTTGTAGTATTTTATTTTTAATGAGTTTAAAACTTTAGATGTGAAAAGTAACCAAATAGTTGTATGTATATGTAAAGGTAAAATAACTAAAGTGGATATTAATGATTGTAATTTTAGTTGTTTTAATATTAATAATTTGTATATAGTATTTTTTTTGGGAGAAAATAATAGCGTTGCATGTATATGTAAAGGTAAAGTAATTGATGTGGATATTAATGATTGTAATTTTAATTGTTTCAATATTAATAATTTATATATTTAATCGTGTAAAAAATTAGAGGAAAAATTGGAAAGAAAAATGATGATGACATGGCCGCTGATGTGGCTCAATAGAAGTGTAAAAATAATAAATGTTATGCTTTTAAATATTAATATATAGATACCACAAGATGTTAAATATTACCCTCAAAACTTTAGGGGGTTTCATGTTTTACCAAAAAACAAAAACAAAAACAAAACAAAACAAAACAAAAAATAGGTAAAAAAAACCACATGAAATTTTGTATTTTTTTTCCCAAAAATCTCATCTCTTTTCCTCTTTATCCTCTACTTTTTTATTCCTCCAAATTTCCAAACACACTTAATTCTCATCAAAACCAATTTAACAAAAAATAATGAGATTTAGCAAAAATTATATAATGAAAGGAGCAGATTTCAATTGTCTTTTTGGTTTAATGGGTTGATTTCTTAATCTTAAAGATTTAAAAGGCGTTCAATTGACCAAAAATGGAAGTATACAATATACCTCCATTTTGTTCTCAATATAATCGTGATTAGATTTAAAAGGCGTTCAATTGACCAAAATGGAAGTATTATATTTTTAAGAGTGGGTTAATTTGTAATTTTATTTCACAAAAATTAGAACCCATTACTTCTTTTGTATGCATGGCTAAATAATATTTTGAGAGTACGTAAAAGTTGAAGAGATTTATGTGGCTTTGCTTAACTCGAAGAAAGGCATGGTTAATGGTATACCAACTACCAAAATTAAAATTTTGACCATACAAATCCTGGGCGGCATCATTTGAATTAATTTTACAATGATATCATTAAGATCATAAGGACAAGTTTGGTAAATTGAACAAAAATTACGACACGAATGATAATTTTTATTATTAGTCAAATCAATAATGGATAGGCCATACGGCCTATATTTATAATTTCAAGGTCCGTCGCACTATAGTTATTAAACTCAAATCAAAAATTGACTGGGTCTATGAGTTGGGTCACTGGTTCAACCAATGAGTCAACAGTTGAACCACAGGGTCAAATAAAAAAAGAGGAAAAAAATGTTAAAAACTTAAACTTAAAGCAATAAACAAATAAAACACAAAAAATGTAAACAAAAGAAGAGAAAATAAGGTTTAAACAATAAATATATAATATATACTAATATACTCATACCAAATTAGGTACGTGAAACCAAAAAGTGATTTGTTCTTATCTGCAAGTTTGGGGAATTGAAATTGTGAAAAGTGATGGGTTAAGTAGTGTGAATCAGCAGAGAAGGGAGAGAACGTTGCAGTTTTTATATTTCTTTAGGTTTTCTCTTATTTAAATTATCATATTATCACACATTAAACAATAAAGAAGTCAATGAGATGGACCTATTAATGTAATTTTGTACCATTCACAAACCCAGCCGGGCCAATAAACCTGACTGGGTCACATGGTTTGCTTAAAACCCACCGAGTGTTATCGGTTTTGACCAAGTCTTGTGCACATCCGATCCAATTGATGACCGGGACCTGTCTATGTGCCAAGTCACCGAATACTGGTCCAACCAGTCAAGCCGAGCCAGGTTGAATAACACTGCATTGCAGTGCTGATACGCAAAATAATACGATAATGAGTACTAATTCAGATGGCATGAATTCAGATCAGACACCAACTACAATCTACAAATGTAGTAATGTTAATGATAGAGACCATATATATTATCCAGAAGTTAGATATGACGTTCTCTTTTTTATTTAATAACTTCTAATAACAGAGGGTTGTAGCTTATTACACATCACCAACTCCAAATACTTGGAGAGACAGAATTTTTCCTTTACTGCTTTTATTCATGCGCTACATATCTCAGACTTTATGATATGGTGCTTAATTATACAAGCTACGATCACAACGAAAGCACTCAAGTTCAACTACCCGAAGCTGCTGGCATACTTATGGTGGTATGGGTGTATACGGATTTGGTTTTGCCGGAGGAACCGGGCCTTTCCCATCTGAAAGATTAAAACAATAATGTTGCAAAATTAAGGATAATTAAAATTGTGAGATATTTAAAATAATCTTATCAATTTTATCATAATAAATTTACAAAATGATATGTCAAGGATCACTGAAAAATAAGTACTCAAGTTTGATTACCTAGAGGAGATGGCCTTTCTGGATTGCTTATTAGGATAACTGTAACCTACTCCAAAATAGGTCCCAGGATTTGGTGTTGTTGGAGGTATTGGGCCATCTTTCTTTACCTCTCAAAGAACAAGAAAATAATGCTACAAAATTAAATACATTTTAAAATTACAACATTTAAATTAAAAATCTTATAAACAGATATATCAATTTACGTAC
The DNA here is from genome assembly GCA_019022515.1 of Quercus aquifolioides. Classification (NCBI taxonomy): domain Eukaryota; kingdom Viridiplantae; phylum Streptophyta; class Magnoliopsida; order Fagales; family Fagaceae; genus Quercus; species Quercus aquifolioides. Next base: position 606,483 of record CM032335.1, on the reverse strand, counting down.
CATTTCGATAATTAAGTAATAACCAAATTGTAACAATGATTGTTATATATATAGAAAAATATTTCCTCCCCGCTCCCAAAAAAAAAAAAAAAAAAAAAAAATAATCGCTCTCTCTTTCTAAACTAGGCCAACACACTTATTTGTGAGTCTGTTGGGTGTAGGTATATTTTTGAAGAATTTAATGTGGGTTGGTGTCGATTAGGGTTTAGCTTGGATAATCTATTGGGTTGTTGAGAATTGCTTATCACTCATACGAGCTCAATTGTGATGAAATCAGTTATGGATGTCAATGATTAACTTCAATGACCAGCTTGTTCATTGTTTGAACGTGAAACGAGAACCACAATGACTACTTTTTTTTGTTGTATATTTAAAAGTTTGACATACTTATATTAGCTTGTAAGATTAATATAATAAAATTGGTGGAATCTCTTATAACACTATATTTAAATGTAGAGAAGTATATCAAAGATATATGAAAAGTGTATCCATTCACAAAATATAGTACTCACTTTAGATAGAGTATGAGTATCGATTATTCGTACTGTTTCTATTGAAATTTTCGAAGATGATTTAGTTTGTTTAGGTTGACACCAAATGTTATGAGACAAAGAGTACGTTTCCACTCTAACCCACAAAAAATAACTTTAAGCAAATAAGCTTAGCTTATTTATTTTCTTTTCCTCTCGATTCACTTTAATCAAATGAAAAATAATATAATGAAGCAAGATGAAAATAAAAAACAAGAATAAGGGCAGACTTACTTGGATTGTCAAGCTCGGTGTGGATGCCACTTTTGAGGCAAAAAAAAACATTAAAATGAAGAGAACTCCCCAAGTGATGATGAACTTTTTAGAGGCCATGGTTTTGGGACATGGACGCATATCTAGGGCGTGGTATTATATATATAGGCCATATTTTGCATTTCTTTTTTAAAAATAAAATAAAATAAAATAAAAACTATTTGCCTCTTATTCTCCCATCTTATTCCTCATTTTTTTTTTGTTTTTGTTTATTTTGCCCCACCCAAGGGGTCGGAGGTAAATTTTTCTAAGAACACAAACCAATTCATCTTAAGTCATGATTAAGAATAGTTAAGGATGTCCAATACTCTGCATCACTATAGCTAGCTGTCACCGGTAAACTTTTTACAGCTGAATTTAACTATTTTCAATGGTGTCATTCTTTTTCTTTTGCTGGAGTATCATTGATTGTGCTAATGAGTCGTTCTCCACAAAGAAACAAAAGGACTTTTTCTATTGGAAATTAACGAATTGAAGTATTTTCCAAATTCCAACAATATTTCTTTTGACCTAACTTGGTTATTTGATTACTATGTATCACGTTTTCCTGTTGGAATTTCGATCAATAAGCTGAACCAATGTCGTAGTCCAGAATTATGTTTGGCTAATTGTCACTCTCAATAGTGCAAGCCCTGGACTCAAGAGAGTCAGAGGGCTAGTCCTTGGATAGTATAACGTACAATGAAAGTGAACTTGGCTTTTCATTTTCTGCTCATTCAAAAGCCTTTCTTGCACCAATACTACACATGAAATCTCTCTTCTTCTTCTTCTTCTTCTTCTTCTTCTTTTTTCTAATTTTTTTAATTTTTAATTTTTAATTTTTTAAGTACACATGAAATCTAATCAGCCAAGGTCAAGACTGCAAAATTGCACCAATACAATCTAAAAAGCCATTAAAAAACTCTCGAAGTTATGTATCTCTGAGAGTCTGAAGGAAAACTTCAAAACCTAGAAGTATTGTCAACCTGATCACCAAGAAGATGCCTTGGAATTTGGAGACTCCAGGTCATAAAGAAGCACAAGTTTATGTGCTTCAAACAAGAGGTTGTTCAATTTTTGGTCAATTTTGATAAACCACTTTCTTGGTCCACTTCGTTTAGTATGTGTTTCGATGAACTTACTTTGGATAATGTGTATTTTTCTTTTTAAAGATCAGATTAGGTCTACTTTGGTCCATTCAGTCCATTTCGGTCCATTTCGGTCCACTTCTGTCTATTTCGGTCCATTTGAGTTTACTTCGGTCCATTGGATCCCCACTTTTGTCTATTTCGGTCTAATTCGGTCCACTTCTCTCCTTTGCAGTCCATTTCGGTCTATTTCTAGGAAATTAATCAAATAGTTGGATAGCTCATTGAAATACTATCCAAATATTGTTTGAAACTCAAATTGTCACCCCTGAAGCCAACTAAATCATAAACCAAATTTAAATTAAACCAAAGTGATGAAAAGAGAGAACTTGTGATTATAAATTATAACATAAACCACCAAAAATTTTAAACCATTACAAATCTTCCAAAATAAAGAAAAAAAAAAAGCCTAGAATAGAATTGAACTGAATAACAAAGTGATTTTGAGGCAAAGATTAAATAAAAATTAACAAAACGATTCATTATTCTTTGGCAGGAAGATGGTCTTTTTTTGTGTCATAATAATTATTGTGGTAATTGTATGTTCATACGGTGATTGATTTTAATATTCAAATATGGGTACAAATAATTTCAATAATTTTACTACAATCTGTAAGGACTATGCCTTAGGCGCAATTAACCAAATAGTTGGTATGCACGTCAAAAAACATATTCAAATATTGTGTAAAACTTCTTTCTAAAAAAAAAAGGTATTGTGTAAAACTTAAATACCCACTTCCAATAACAACTAAATATTAAACAAAACTCTAAACAATTCAAAATGATTATAAGAGAGAGTTTGTGATCAGGAACTATTTTTGCATCTCTACTTTAGATTGATGAATTTTTGTATTATTTGAAAACTCTACTTTGGGTTGATGATTAAGTTGTTTTTTTTAGTTGTTATCTTTTTCCTTATCTTTGATTTCATAGATATTATCATATTGCATTATAAAGATAGTATATAAAAATATAGTGTTATTTTATTACATAACATAACATGACTTAGATAATTTGGTGTTTATTACTATTTTTTTTATTTTTACTTTTTTTCTTCTAATACTATTTTCTATAAATTTTTTATTATTTTCTCTCGCATTCTCTCTTGAAAAAGTGGTTATTCTCTCTCTTTTGATTTTTTCATTCTTTCTTGCAACTATACTTTATGTTGATGAATCATTGTAATTTTTAAAAACTCTATTTTGGGTTCATACATTTTGATGTTGTATTTTTTAGTTCCCTGTTACAAGTACTCTCTCTCTCTCTCTCTCTCTCTCTCTCTCACATAGTTTTGGTTTGATTTTGTTTTAAGTTATACTTGATTATTTTGGAAGTAAGAATTTGAGTTTATATTAAAACACAATCTTGGCTATGCTAATTACAAATTGGCATTGGGTCTATTTCAGTCTATTTTAGCCCACTTCATCTATTCGGTCCATTTTGGTCTACTTCAACCTATTTCGGTCCAATTCTTTCTACTTTAGTCTAATTCGGTCCATTCAGTCCAATTTCGTCCATTCAGTACACTTTGGTCTATTCAGTCCACTAAGGCCTATTTAGTCCAATTTGGTCTATTCGGTCCATTGGTTTATTTTCAGATCACTTCGCTCCAATTCGGTGTACCTACTTAGGAATGGGAAAATACAAGTTTGAGCTGAGAGTACTATCAATTATTTGAGTAATATCAATTGTAATTATATAATAAGTTTTGGTTATTGTTGATACCCGTTTTCACGACACATTTCGTACAAGCCCGATTCAACTAAGCCCGACTTCTTTGTGGGCTCAATTTATGTATTATATTATATTTTATTCTTTTAAGCATGGCCCAAGCCCATATGACTTATTGGAGAAATTGAGGAAGTGTGGTTTGGAGGGTATGGGTCGGTTCCTTTCGGACCTTTTGCATGAGCCCAGCCATGCGTGCTACCAAGTGGGCAAGGGACACTAGTAGCACCTCAGGCTCATGGAGGAGGTCTTATATCCAAAATTTCCACCCCAAAACAGCTTTTATGCTCTGTGTGACTGTGGCCCAAAGTTTCTGTCCGAACCTTTTTTTTCCTTTAAAAATGGTTGCCTCTCATTGGCCAACTTCAACTGCTAGCTCTCATCTAGTTAAGCTTCCCAATAGTCTGAAACAACTGAAAATGAGGAGCCAATGAGGGTTTAGTTAAGCTTTCCTTCAATGATGATAAAAGTAATCCTTCCTTTTATCTTATCCAAACAAAAGCAAACCTGAAAATCACTCCTTGCTTAACACCTTGGGGTCCAAAGCCTTTTCTATTGACCAAAAACCAGTCACTTAGAGCACCCCAAACTCAATATAAATTCCACAATCAGATTCAAAACAAAGGGAGGACGTTTGACTCTGAGAGCAACACCCCAAGCTCAATACAAGAGTCTTTCTTCAACTAAAACAACAACCAACCACATTCTCCTAGAAAGCTGAAACTTCAGAGAAAAAACCCATTCAGCCAGTCAACAATCTCACAATTCTGAAGCTTAGGGGTGGAAATATGGGTATAAGGGAACCTTCCCCCTCTTCCTCACGACCTCCTTCAATTCCCTCTTCTGTGTGACTGCAGGTCGAAATTTCAGACCTGTTGAACCACGTTCTATGGAGATACCTGAAACTTCAAAGCCAAACCCCATTCAGCCAGTCAACAATCTCACAATTCCGAAGCTTGGGGGTGGAAATATGGGTACAGGGGAACCTTCCCTCTCTTCCTCACAACCTCTCTAAATTCCCTCTTCTGTGTGACTGCAGGTTGAAATTTCAGACCTGTTATGTTTTTTATGGTTTTCTACACTTTTATTATAAGCATTTTGATTTTCTCTTGTCAAAGCACCATTAGTCTTTTGTTCATAATACATTTGGAATTTTGGGCTTGATTCTCCACAATAAACACTTCTAAAGAACCCAAGGGGAGATTTGGGCCGTCCTCGCATTTTTGGCCCTTGTCGCAAAAACGTCCCCGACATTTTGGCGACTCCGCTGGGGAGTCAAGCAGCTAACACAAGAGAAATGGTGCCTCCAAAGGTGTGGAACCAGCAAAGAGATGGTGTTTCTCACACTAACTTGTCGTTCGAAGGGAAACCGTGTGATGCTTTACTGCGCAAGAAGAGCATTGTGAAGTTGAGCTTAAAAAAGTTCTATCCTTAGCTCATTGAGCTATGATAAGTGTAATTTTTACATGATTTTTATTATCCTCTTATTTATTAAAATTGTTAGTTTTCCTTTATTTCTTTTGATTTGATTTGATTTTTTTTTTTATTTATATTTATCTATTCATTTGTGCTTTGAAGGAATGAGAAGAGCAAGGAATCAAAGGAATTTTGTACAAAATCCAAGTCCAATTCGGATTAGGATTCCAGCCTGCACATCAGTTAGTATTTTCAGCATAACTTTGGGCTCAGATATCCAATCGAGATGATTCAAGTTGGGCTGGAAAGTTAACTTAAAGGGCTACAACTTTGTAGTTTACCAAAAGTCCGAATTCCGACGTTAAATGGGCTAAAATCGTCGGTTAAGTGAAGCCTAAAAATCTGGGATTTTCTCCAAACGGGAATAGGATTCCTTGACCTATTTAAAGGCTCTTTAGGGTAAAAAGAAAAAAAAAAAAGAAAAAAAGAAGAAGAGAAAACCTGATAGAAAAAGGGGGCTGCCGCATTGAAGATTTTGCTTTTAGGAGTCTTTCTGAAGAGGAGGATCTGAGGGCAAAGGCGAGAGCTTCATGTTGATCAACCATCAGATGAAAGACATAAGTTTTATTTGTTTTCTTTTCAGTTTTATTATGAACTAAATTTTATTTTCTAGAGCGTTGATGTAGTCTAGCAATGAACACACAATTTATATTCTGAATTATTTTATTTTTAATATTTCCATGATTGAGTGTTTAATTCTTATTCTTAATGCTTACTATTTTTTACGAATTATGGTTTGATCAATTGAATTACAATGAGACCGAGAGGTGATTTGTTATTTTAGTTCTAAAATTAAACACCATTAGTTGAGCGAAAGTAGAGATGCTTTACCGCGATTAGTGTGATTTTTCAGAAAATTCAAAGTATGTAATGAGTCTCTAGTTAATTAAATTCGCATAGAGATATGGAATTGTTAGCTGAAGATATTTTTGATATTATTCGAGAGAAGATATTGAATAGTTAAGGAATTTTTAAACATCAACGGGAGATTATTAGAATTTAATAATTAGGAAGAATAAATTGTGTGGGATTTGTTAGGTGAAATCAACTGCTCTAGATCCATTTTAATCATATTTTTACACTTTTAGATTTTTACGCTTTGTTAATTTTTTTTTATTCATAGATTTATTTTTATTAAATAGTTTAATTTAATTTAGATAGTAGAACATTCCATTTATTTTTGATTTTCCAAATATTAATTTATTTAGTGAATTTCGGTATTCAATAACATAGTTAATCCCTGTGGGTTTGACATTCGTTTTCTAAAAAAACACTTTACTACTTGTTACGATTCTGTGCGCTTGCAGATTATTTTTCGTGAACAAGTTTTTGGCGCCGTTGCCGGGGAT